>VWZV01009543.1:124484-135267 GCA_013397155.1 Irena cyanogastra | reverse complement strand
GAGAGGCCCCTGTGTCCATCAGGAAAGGCCTCCTCTCGATGCAGACTCACCCTGAATGTTCTCAAGGGCTCCAGTGTGGTGGGTCCCTGGTGTGATGGGAGCTCTGACACCCCTAAGAATCCGTGTTGATCAAGGGGTGCACTTGCCCCTCCTGAGGGTGCTCCTGTCTCTGCTTCCAGTGTCCTTGTGCCCTGCAGCTGGCACCCTGCTTCCTTCCCAGGGGCTGTTTGTGTCGGCTCTCCCCTGCCGAGGAGGGCAATGCCTCTGCCAGGTCCTTGTGGCCAACCCCGTCCCCTGGGTGCTGGGACCCCCTTGGGCCCTGGGGTTCATCCCTCAGGGGCTGTAGCAACTCTGCCATGGCCTTTGCCTTCAGCTTGGCCTTTTCCTCATCCCTTCTTGCATTCCCCTGCTGTGCCTTTCTGCCCAACTGCTCAGGGGCTTATTCTGCCCCTCCTCCAGCCCCCCTCAGTGCCTGTGGGTGCTCATCCTCTGACAGCTGCTGAGCTTTCTGCAAAACCATTTGGTTTTGCAGTCACTGAAATAAAATCCATGAAAGGAAATTCTGACACGTCCTCATATAATCTGCATTTCCCAGATGTTCCTTTGTTCTCATCGTTGTGCTCACGGTCCCCTCCACACCCCATATCTGAGATGCAGTCCCTGTTCTGCTACAGCATCCCCCCCAGGATATCCACATCCTTTATTAGCTTTGGGAGAATGTGAAAACTTCCTGAACATTCTTTCCTTTTGTATCACACATGATATTCTTGGCTCTATTAAATTTTTGTTCTTCTTGAATTTCAGGAATTTAGCAAGACTTGGGCTGAGCAGCAGTCTGTGTGAATTAATACCCTTTTTCTGAAGCTGATGGTTTCTACTGTCAGTTCTTATTTAGAAGTCACTGGCCTTATCTCCAAGCAGATTCACACCATGTGTTTGTAAAGACACATTCATTTATCCGTTTCAACACAATGGTAAATGGGGAGAGAAGTCATAAAAGGACATTTTGGACACCTAGACTGAGTGAATGAGGGGTGTGGGTCACCCCCAAACTGTGCTGGGCAGAGCTGAGATTAGGACGGGGTCTGGAAGGGGGTAGGAGAGGGGGATTAGGGGAGGGGGCACAGTGGGAAAGGAGATCGTGTAGGGGGTCTTTTTGTGTCCCCATCACGTCACCCCTGGAGTGATTCTCCAGGGCTCTGGGAGGGGATGGATCTTCACTGGGGGGGTCCCCAACCCTCTTGTCTATCCCTGGGGGATTTTTAGAGGTCATTCCCCCCATCCACCAGCCAGTGCTGTGGCAGATGTGGAGCAGAGGGGAGTACGAAAGAGGGGTCCAGGGTTGGCAAGGAGGAGGCACGAGAGGAAGAGAAGGCAGACAGGAGAAGGAGGAGCAGGAGAAGTACGAGGTTCCATCCTGCAGGTGGCCAGGGAGGGGAAGGTCACCCCAGATATATCAGAGAGTCCTCAAGAGAGTTTTTTCTGTGGGGACTGTTTGGAGTTTGCAGATTGCAGACTCGAGACCCAAATAACTTTGTAGGCCACTGTGAGGGCTTGGTTTTTTGGGGGGGATTTTGGATCTTGCAGGACTCCAAAGCTGAGTTGCAGTTCCCCCTTTGGGGGATATTTGGGGTCCGTGTGACAATCACCAGGTACTGGTAGCGGGAGGACATGGGTCTCTGTTGCGCCCCAGGAGAGCAGTGGAGGGGAGCCCCAAGACCCCTGGAGCGGGAAGAGAGGAGAGCTCACCCAGAGTTAGAGGACCCCTGGCAGCCTGAAGGGCAGAGCAGAAGGGCCTGGAATGGGGGATCCCTGGGATCTGTGGAACCCTGGGGCAGAGAGTCAGGGGAAAAGGGATCACTAGACCCTCAGAACTCCCTGGATTATCTGTAAGCAAGACCCCAGAATGGGCCACACCAGAAGCCACCAGACCCTCATCAGCTCAGGAAAGCGAAATCCCCAGAACCTCAAAATGGAGAGACGAGAGAGGCAGATCTCCTATGAGGGTGTTTTTGGGGCTGAATCTTGGTGCTTTGGAGATTTTTATGGACACAAAACATCTGGTGGCTTCCTGAGATGGACTTGTTCAGGAGGAACCCCACCCTAAGGTGTTTACCCCCTTGTTTTTTGCCCCAAACCAAGATTTGCCATTCTCAATCCTTGGCCAGATGGTGAGAGGAAAAGCCCCAGAGATCCCCCACCAGGAGAGGCTGCAAATCCAGCCCAGAGAGCTTCAATGAAGAAAGACCCACCCTGTGCTGGGAAGGCCAGAGATCCAGACAGAGTTTGGAGCTGGTGGAGAAGCCTGAAGCTTGGGAGAAGCTCCACAAGTGCTTGGAATGTGGAAAAGGCTTCAGCCGGACCTCCAACCTGATCCAGCACCAGATGTTCCACACTGGGGAACGTCCATATGAGTGTGGGGAATGTGGGAAGAGCTTAAGCCGGAGCTCCTACCTGATCCATCACCAGATGATCCACACTGGAGAACGTCCGTATAAGTGTGGGGAATGTGAGAAGAGCTTCAGCCGGAGCTCTGACCTGATCCAGCACCAGAGGATCCACACTGGGGAACGTCCCTATGAGTGTGGGGAATGTAGGAAGAGCTTTAGGCGGAGCTCCCACCTGCACAGCCACCAGAAGATCCACTCTGGAGAACGGCCCTACAAATGCTTGGAATGTGGGAAGAATTTCAGCCGGAGCTCCAATCTCACTAAGCACCACAAGATCCACATTAGGGAATTGCCCCACATGTGCTTAGAATGTGGGAAAAGCTTCATCCGGAACTCCAACCTCATCAAGCACCAGAAGATCCACACTGGTGAATTGCTGTCCAAGTGCTTGGAATGTGGGAAAAGCTTCATCCGGAGCTCTGATCTCATCAAACACCGCAAGATCCACACTGGGGAATCACCCTACAAGTGCTTGGAATGTGGGAAGAGCTTCATCCGGAGCTCTACCCTCATCAAGCACTGTAAGATCCACACCAGGGAACGGGAACAGTCCTATGAGTGCTCTGAATGTGGGAAGAGCTTCTGCTGGAGCTCCCAGCTCGTCATCCACCAGCGCATCCACACAGGGGAGAGGCCCTATGAGTGTCCCGAGTGTGGGAAAAGGTTTAGGAGCAGCGCCCATCTCCTCAAACATCAGCCAATACACACAGAGGAGAGGCCATTCTGCTGCCATGACTGTGGGAAGCGCTTCAAGCACAACTCCACCCTCTCCAGCCACCAGCGTATCCACACTGGGGAGAGGCCCTATGAGTGTCCCAAGTGTGGGAAGAGATTTCGGACCAGCTCACAGCTCTTCCTACATCAGCCAGTACACACAGGGGAGAGGCCCTTCTGCTGCCCCGACTGCGGGAAGGGCTTCAAGCAAAACTCATACCTCGTCATCCACCGGCGCATCCATACCGGGGAGAGGCCCTATGAGTGTCCCGAGTGTGGGAAGAGGTTTTATACCAGCTCCCATCTCCTTCTACATCAGTCAATACACACAGGGGAGAGACCCTTCCGCTGCCCTGACTGTGGGAAGAGCTTCAAGCAAAACTCCCATCTCATCACCCACCGTCGCATCCACACTGGAGAGAGGCCCTACAAGTGTGCCGAATGTGGGAAGAGCTTCTCTAGGAGCTCTCACTTGACCCAACATCAACGGAGCCACCAGTAGGGGAAGCCTTGCAAGTGCCCTGTGTTGCATTCTGTATTTTCAGCTTCTTTAGTAATTTTTTGTGTTTTGATATTTGCCTTATACCCTCTCCATATTGTCCTCTTCTTCCCTGAATGTTCCAGACTGTTGCCTTGTTCCTTGCCCCTTCTCCCCTGACATGCCAATCTCTTCCCATGCCTGCCTTCTTTCCAGAAGTGTCTGTGTCAGTTACATGCTCCATAAACTCCCATTGGGTTTACCTAAGTTGCTCCCCACCCTTGTAATCCCTTATTGGTTACTGTGTTGTAGTTTACACTTTATGTTCCAACCCTGGGTTTCCCTCATTGGCTTTTTCATTTGTACCCGCCCAGGTTTATAAGTCACTGTATCCTTTGAATTTCCGCCATTTGCCTCTGCCCCCATTTGGGGAAGATTAAAAGCTTCTCTGGACAAGCAAGCATCTGGTCTCTCTCTTACTTCTTATCCTGGAATCCTGTGGGGTTGCTCCCTCACCAGCTCAAACCCATGCTTTGTGGCTCCCCGGACGGTGGATCAGGAGGGGCGCTTTGCTGGCCAGACTGTACTTCGCCCCCTCCCCTGCCGGCCGAAGGTGGAGAGCTCTGCCACGTGCTCTCGGTCTCTGCCACTTCCCTGCTTTTCCTGGAAAAGCCCGGGAAAACCCGGCACGGGCAGGCGGGCCAGACATACGAGCCACACCCTGAGTGCAGGAACAGCTTTGCGCGCTGCGCCAGCTCCATCCCCCAGGGGAAGATCCACATTGGATGATCCCCAGTGAGCCCCCATTGGGCAGAGCCCTGGTGATCCATGGTCCTGGTGAGACACCTGGCTGGGGGGCTCCACATCTTCTCAGCTCCTCATGGACACCTGGATGAACACAGGCAGGAACATCCCTTGGGATGCAGATTGACTTCAGCAACTCATTGGGGGGAGCGGACTGTTTGACTTTTCAGCCCCAAAAAATCTCACCTTTGGTTTTCAGTTATTTCTTTTGGTGGCATCAGGGGATACTGGTTGGTCTTGGACATCTTTTCTAACCTAAATAATTCCACAATTCTAATTCTCTCTGGCCCACAGGTGTTGTCTTGGGGATGTTTTTTTATCCCATACTGTTTTTGGTTTTTTTTTTTTGTTTCTGTGGTGGTTGCTGGTCCCCCCTCACGTCCCCCAGCTCTGGGAGTATCGGGATAGGTGAGAGGCAGCCCAGGATTTCCTGTGAGAGTGGGCAATCTGCTCAATGGCCGTGCAGCACCCTGCCTCTGACCAGAGATGTTGTTGCCTTGTGAGTTTTGCCTGGTTCTTTTTGTTTCTTTTCTTTTGGCACTCTGGCTGCGCTTACTTGCTTCCTTCTCTGTTTCTCTGCTGCTTGGGAGCCCAAAGCCAGTGTGGGCCATGCCAGGACCTGGGCCCCCTGTCGCCTGCCAGGGGCCGCCCCCTCTGCACAGCCTGACCCAGGGACCAGCCATCGCAGTTGAGCTACCCAGGGGAGCAATTTCGTGCTCAGCCCTGCTGTTCTCTGCCACTGCCTCAGGGCTTCTTGCTACGCTATAACCTGACATCCAGACACTCCATGGCTTTGGGCATGGCCCTAGAGTTTCTGCTATCTTTTTTTCCCACTCCCAGGTGTGCCAGCATCTGCCCTTCCAGCCGCTGTTCCAAGGTTCCTGCGACAGCCCATTTCACCGTCTGGAGGGTTACTGGGATCAGCTGCCCCAGTGAGGT
Organism: Irena cyanogastra; assembly: GCA_013397155.1. Taxonomy (NCBI): domain Eukaryota; kingdom Metazoa; phylum Chordata; class Aves; order Passeriformes; family Irenidae; genus Irena; species Irena cyanogastra. The sequence continues at coordinate 129,882 of VWZV01009543.1, read as the reverse complement.
TGTAAAAGAAGCCCCTTTTCCATCTCTCCCGCCAGCCCACCCACCATTACCACGTGCAGAGAGGCAGCCAAAACTCTTTCCACAGCGCCCCCTGCAGCCGCGGGGGCATCATCGCACCCGCCCTGCCCGGCGGGAGCCAGCAGTGCCCCTGCCGGCTGTGCCTGGAACTGCACCCAAGGGGAAGGTGCCCGCGGCCGAGAGCGCTGTCGCTGGGTTTGTGGTTCTCTTTGTTGTTGCTGCCGTTGTTGTTGTTTGTTCGCCTTCTTATACACATACATACTAGGAAAGAACTGTTATTTCTTTCTTTTATATCTTTGCCTGAAAGCCCCTTAATTTCAAAGTTATAATAGTTCAGAGGGAAGGGGATCATATTTTCCGTTCCAGGGGAGGTTCTCGCCTTCCTTTATAGGCACCTGTCTTTCAAACCAAGACAGATTTTGGCACTCATTGTGGGGTCTGAGGACATTGAGAGGAATAACAGTTCCTGGGTAACCTGCTTTTTGTGTGCTGAATATAGAAACCTCGTTAGGTGGCACCATGTGCTCTAGCCTACCCTAGTTTCGTTGGCACATGATTGTGGCTCTATTTTTCCCATTTGCAGCTCCTTATCTAAACGTGGTTCCTATGACTATGGCTACTGTGGCTCTTATCCAGTGTTTGCACAATGAGTTGATAAGGTGAGGAATTCCTGGATTTTTAACAACTTCTTGAAAGCGGGCACATGGATACATGGCTACCACACATTAAGTGTATATTTATGGGGTTTCATTGATAATGGCACCCATTGTGAGGAAGTAACACCAGGGGATGTTTTCTCCCAGCCCTTCACTCATTTCTTTGGGCCTATCCCAAGAGCTTTCCAAGGGGTCAAATATTCTCTGTATGTTAACAATATCATACAGTGGCTGGTGTTGCTGATATGCCTATTCTATTTAGCATTTAGAGATAAAGTGAGACTGCCTTGGGTTACCACTCTAATATCTACCCCAGTGACTAGGGATGCTGCCTCATAGCCTGATGCTGCCCAACAGCTCACCTCATAAATGAACCACCTAGATTGGACGGGGATAATGGAGGAGAAGATGCAACAGGTGCCGAGGGAATACAGTTTTCCAGCTGGTGGGGAACCCGCCCCCTGCCTCAAAGAGGGAGAGTCTGACGGTGCAGCACTGGAACCCAGGGATGTTACAACCGTCCAGGTTCCAGCTGAACCACAACGACAGTCACAGCCAGCAGCAGTCGCCCCTGTGCAGAGGGGGAAGTATAAGACATCATTAACTGTGTGCCCAGTTAATGATTATGAGGAGTCAGGGCCTTCACAACCAGCAGGGGAGTCAGGAGCTGAAATCATCATTGAGTCCCCGTCATACCACAGTCTCTGTAATCTGTGAAAAGACATTGTACAGCGGGGCTGTGAGGCTTATTCAAACTGATTACTTTGGGTTTGGGTCCTTACGGATCCAGGAGTGTGACTGGATGGTGGCAAAGCAAGGAATTTGAGGTCCTTGGCCCAGGACATGGGTATTGATCAGGTGTTTGTGAGGGAGCCACGGCCCCTTTCCCTCCCTCTGGGAGTGGCTTTTAATGCGTGTAAGAAAGAGGTTTGTTTGCAGAGACAGAATGCAGGATTGCCATCATAGAATGCACTGGAAGACCTTTGAGGAAGGGATCCGACACCTGAGAGAAGTGGCAGTACCAGAGTAACTCTTTGGAAGGGACCGGCAGCACGATAATGACCCTGACAATGTCAGGTACACAGGGCAAATGTTGTGGAACCTGGCAAATCTGGGGCCATCCTAATGCACCACCTTCATTGCAATGATGAATGCTGAGGACAACTGAGAGACAGTGGGCTCTGTAGCCAACGGGCTCAGATATTATAAGAGTATGGTCAATGGCCCGATGCACACTTTCTGCTTTGGTTAAGGACCAAAGAGGAAAATTAGGGAGGTTTAAAGAGGAAATTAGGGAGGTGAGAAGAACACTTCCCAAGTGGCACCAGTGCAAGTCACAGGCTCCAACATCAGAGTCCAATGTCCCCCAGCTAGAGAGAGGGGGTACGCCCAGCGAGCTGAGCTGTGATATTTCCTGCATGACCATGAGAAGATGGGATGGCAAACCGACTTCTGTCCTGGCAGCAGGGATGTCAGCTCAAGGAGGAAAACACTAACCAAGGGAGTTCTGCTAAAGTGAGGGTAGCCTCAGCCTCCTGTGACAGAGCTGCTAGGTATAACAAAAGGGAAGATGATGTGTCACATCCCCTTGAAGGAACCTTTAGAATGTATGTTGAGGGAGGGAATGATAACCAGGGCTAGAGGGGCCCTGCCTCTAGCCAGGTAGAGGCATGGGAAAATGGGGTCTTTTGGACAGTGTGGATCCGATGGCCTTGCACATCAGAGCCACAAAAATATGAAGCCTTCGTTGATACTGGTGCAGAGTGTACCATAATACCACTGGGACATGGGGGGGCAGAACCTGTTTCCATTGCCACGGGGACAGGGGGATCACAGCAACTGACCCTGTTAGAAGCCAAAGTGAGCCTGACTGGGAAGGAGGGGCAGAAACATCCCATTGTGACCAGCCCAGAGGCCCCGTGTATTCTGGGCATCAACTTCCTCCAGAATGGCTATTGCAAAAACCCAGAGGGACTCAGGTGGGCTTTTGGCATAGCTGCTGTGGAGGCAGAGAGCATTAAGCAATTGAACACTTTGCCTAGACTATCAGAAAATCCTTCTGCAGTTGGGCTCTTGAACGTGGAAGAGCCCCATGTCCCAATTTCCACCTCAACAGTGCACCACTGGCAATATGGGATTGATGCAGCTCACCGGAGCCCAGGCTAGTTCTTGAAACTGTGGCGCTGTGCCAGAAGTGGGGAGCTGCCCTGGTATGGGGGTTTACCAGAGGCAGAAACTTTAGAGCCACTTGCTCTACAGTGCCAGATGCAAGCCAAAACAGGGACCAGGCAAAGGAGAAAGGAGGAGGCTCTTTGTCTTGGAAGTTCCACAGGGAAGCTTCTTTTATTCCAGGTGAAGGGAGCAGGATGAAAGAGCCCCGAGCACCTCTGTGCACAGGTTTTTAAACCGATTCAACTCGGGATGGTCACAAACAGTTGTTCAATGGGGAGATTTCAGGGGAGGAGTAAGGGGGATACACCATTTGTTTGGGACCAATCTGGGCAGGCGGGAGGAAAGGGAAAGTCACATGGGCCAGTGGGGCTTCCAGGTTTAGGGGAATTCCAAGGGGGTGTTGCAGTCAGGGCTTGGCCCAAGGTGAGAGTGGCAGGGAAGGTTCTGGAATAAGGGTCTGGGTTGCCTTGACGGGCAGGGAAGGAGCTGGAACAAGGGGTGGGGAAGGACATGAGGACAGCTTGGAGGGAGGGTACAAATCGGGTGAACTAACTTGGGGAGAACATGGGGGTACAGTGGAACAAACCATTTAACAATGAACCAATAAAATAAATATGAACCGCAACATTGGATGAATCGAGATGCTGTGATCCCCATCCAAAAGATGGTCCATGAGTGGGAAAGCCAAGGGGTGGTCAGCAAGCAAGTCAGCCCACCCTTCAACAGTCCCATTTGGCCTGTGCACAAGTCTGACAGAGAACGGAGATTGACTGTGGACTATTGTGCATTGAATGAAGTGACTCCACCACTGAGCGCTGCCGTGCTGGACATGTTAGAGCTCCAGAACGAGCTGGAGTCCAAGGCAGCGAAGGGTTACACCACTACTGACGTTGTAAATGTGTTTTTCTCCATTCCTCTGGCAGCAGAATGCAGGCCCCAGTTTGCTTTCACCTGGAGGAGAGTGCAGTACACCTGGAAGCGACTGCCCCAGGGGTGGAAGCACAGCCCCGCCGTCTGCCATGGACTGATCCAGGCTGCACTGGAAAAGGGTGAGGCTCCAGAACACCTGCAGTACATCGATGACATCATTGTGTGGGGGAACACAGCAATGGAAGTATTTGAGAAAGGAGAGAAAATCATCCAGATTCTGCTGGAAGCTGGCTTTGCCATCAAGCAGAGCAAAGTTAAGGGACCTGCCCGAGAGATCCAGTTCCTGGGGGTAAAGTGGCAAGAGGATTGGCATCAGATTGCCACTGAGGTCATCAATAATATCACAGCAATGTCCCCACCAACCAGCAAGAAGGAAATGTAAGATTTCTTAGGTACGATAGGTTTTTGGAGAATGAACATCTCTTGAGTACAGCCAGATTATGACCCCTCTTTACTTGGTCACCCAGAAGAAGGACGATTTCCACTGGGGCCCTGAGCAGCAGCAAGCCTTTGCCCAGATCAATCGCTCATGCGGTAGCCCTTGGTCCAGTCAGGACGGGACCAGATGTGACAAACATGCTCTACTCTGCAGCCGGGAACCATGGCTTGTCCTGGAGCCTGTGGCAGAAGGTGCCTGGTGAGACTCGAGGCCGACCACTGGGATTCTGGAGCCGAAGTTACAGAGGGTCTGAGGCCAACTACACCCCACAGAGAAGGAAATCTTGGCCGCCTATGAAGGAGTTCAAGCTGCCTCAGAGGTGATTGACACTGAAGCCCAACTCCTCCTGGCACCCCGACTGCCGGTGCTGGGGTGGATGTTCAAAGGAAAGGTTCCCTCTACCCACCACGCCACTGATGCCACATGGAGCAAATGGATTGCCCTCATCACGCAGTGCGCCCGTATTGGAAACCCAAATCGCCCTGGGATTTCGGAAATAATTACAAACTGGCCAGAAGGTGAAAACTTTGGTCTCACTGATGAAGAGGAGCAAGAACAGGTGACAAGGGCTGAAGATGCTCCACCATACCACCAACTGCCTGGATAAGAAACACGCTACATTCTTTTTACTGACGGTTCCTGTTGCATTGTAGGGACAAACTGAAAATGGAAAGCAGCTTTATGGAGCCTCACACAATAGGTCACAGAAGCTACTGAAGGAGAAGGTAGATTGAGCCAACTTGCTGAACTCAAAGCCATGCAGTTGGCCCTGGGCATTGCCAAAAGAGACAAATGGCTACATCAGACTGCCTCAAACCCACCAAAGCAAGTGCTATGTGCTCACAATGATAGAAGCCACCACTGGATGCTTGAAGACTTATCCTGTGCCTAACACTACTGCCCAGAACACATTCTTGGGCCTTGGAGGCATGATACCCCTGAGAGAATTGAGTCTGACAGCTGGACTTATTTCAAGAGTAGCCTTATAAACAAACACCTGGGCTAGAGAACATGGCATTGAGTGGGTGTACCATATTCCCTATCATGCACCAGCTGGTGGGAAAGTAGAGCGGTGCAATGGCCTGCTGAAAGGTACCTTGAAGGCACTGCATGGGGGGACTTTCAAAAACCAGGAGCTGCATTTAGCAAAAGCCACCTGGTTAGTTAACACCTGGCCCTGCCC
>VWZV01009543.1:100015-123471 GCA_013397155.1 Irena cyanogastra | reverse complement strand
GTGACAAACATGCTCTACTCTGCAGCCGGGAACCATGGCTTGTCCTGGAGCCTGTGGCAGAAGGTGCCTGGTGAGACTCGAGGCCGACCACTGGGATTCTGGAGCCGAAGTTACAGAGGGTCTGAGGCCAACTACACCCCACAGAGAAGGAAATCTTGGCCGCCTATGAAGGAGTTCAAGCTGCCTCAGAGGTGATTGACACTGAAGCCCAACTCCTCCTGGCACCCCGACTGCCGGTGCTGGGGTGGATGTTCAAAGGAAAGGTTCCCTCTACCCACCACGCCACTGATGCCACATGGAGCAAATGGATTGCCCTCATCACGCAGTGCGCCCGTATTGGAAACCCAAATCGCCCTGGGATTTCGGAAATAATTACAAACTGGCCAGAATGTGAAAACTTTGGTCTCACTGATGAAGAGGAGCAAGAACAGGTGACAAGGGCTGAAGATGCTCCACCATACCACCAACTGCCTGGATAAGAAACACGCTACATTCTTTTTACTGACGGTTCCTGTTGCATTGTAGGGACAAACTGAAAATGGAAAGCAGCTTTATGGAGCCTCACACAATAGGTCACAGAAGCTACTGAAGGAGAAGGTAGATTGAGCCAACTTGCTGAACTCAAAGCCATGCAGTTGGCCCTGGGCATTGCCAAAAGAGACAAATGGCTACATCAGACTGCCTCAAACCCACCAAAGCAAGTGCTATGTGCTCACAATGATAGAAGCCACCACTGGATGCTTGAAGACTTATCCTGTGCCTAACACTACTGCCCAGAACACATTCTTGGGCCTTGGAGGCATGATACCCCTGAGAGAATTGAGTCTGACAGCTGGACTTATTTCAAGAGTAGCCTTATAAACAAACACCTGGGCTAGAGAACATGGCATTGAGTGGGTGTACCATATTCCCTATCATGCACCAGCTGGTGGGAAAGTAGAGCGGTGCAATGGCCTGCTGAAAGGTACCTTGAAGGCACTGCGTGGGGGGACTTTCAAAAACCAGGAGCTGCATTTAGCAAAAGCCACCTGGTTAGTTAACACCTGGCCCTGCCCAGTCTGAACCCCCGCGTACAACAGACGAGGATAAGGTTCTGGTGGTACACATAAAAGGTGTGCTGGGAAGAACTGTTTGGATTAATTCTGCCTCAAACAAAGACAAACCCACCTGTGGGGTTGTCTTCACTCAGGGACTGGTTTGCACCTGGTGGGCGATGCAGAAGGATGGAGAGACATGATGTACACCTCAAAGGGACCTTAGTTTGGGGTGAATTGCCTGTGATTCTGTGCCTGTATCCATAGTTGAGTGTGTGTATGTATATAATTAAGATGATGTATGTATGGAGTTCAAGAGTCTAAGTTTGATGTAACATGTTGATATGGGAAGAAAATATGGGGTGAATAACGTTTTGGATTTGTTTTTTTCAGTGAATTTTTCCCAATTCTGCTACCTGGAAGAAGGACAGTGGGGTGCCTGAAAGACAAATGGGGACAATTAGGAGACAAAAGATGTAGCTGGGTGCTGCACCATTCCTTTGAAATGGCCTGGTGGCAGATCAAGGGGTGAGATAGAAAGGTGAATGGGCTACCCCAGAGGTTTTGGCTGGCAGTCCAGTTTCCAGGTTTGGTGGAGGAAGGAGCTGCTTTCCTGTTTCTGTGCTGCCTAGCCTTTCGGAGCTCAGAACCAGTGGGTGTGGTTCCAAAACATTGGGACTGGCTCCTGGCAGACCCTCTGCCTGAGGTGTGTTGCCATGGCCACTCCGGTGTGCTGGACATCGAGATCTCGGTCTACTGCAGTTTTTCCTGCACTGCAGGTCCGCTTAATCCTTTTTCTTTTGTTGTTTCCTGGCCATTTGGGGGATTTCAGAGCCAACACGTGAGGTGTTCCCTTCTAGGCCACTTCTGCGCAGTAGCCTGGCCATTGCGACCCGTAACTTCCCGTCCGTGTCCGGCCGCCATCGCCCGCGTGGGCTCTGCGCTCGCACCGGAGCGCCCCCTGCAGCCGCGGGGGACTCATCGCACCCACCCTGCCCGCCGGGAGCCACCAGCGCCCCTGCCGGCTGTGAGCGGAACTGCACCCAAGGGGAAAGCGCTCAGAGAGCGTGAGGAGCCTTTACTGGCGTTGTCTGGGTTTGTTTGTTGTTGCTGCCCTTGTTGTTTGTTTGCCTTGTTATACACATACATACTGGTAAAGAACTGTTATTCCTTTTCCCATATCTTTGCCTGAAAACTCCGTGCTTGCAAGGTTATAATAATTTGGTGGGAAGAGGGTCATATTTTCCATTCCAGGGGAGGGTCCCTCCTTCTTTGGCAGATGCCTGTCCTTCAGATCAGGACACCTTGGCCCTGTCCCTTCCCCTGCTCCCCCTGCCCCGTTCCATCCCGGCTGGCGGAGCCTTGGAGCTGCCGTGGGGGCCGTGGGGCTGCCCCGGGGGCTGCGCCCCGAGCCGGGGCCCCTTCCCAGAGCTGCCAGTCTGCCCAGGCAGCCGGGAGCAGCCAGCGAGGGCTTCAGCTGGGATGGCAGAGAAACCCACCTCATTTTGTTTTGGTTTGTTCCCTCCAACTTGAGGGGAAACTATTTTTGAGGCTGCTGCCCACCCCTGAAGGAGTTCTGCTCTTCTCCCACTCCTATTGAGTCTTTTCCAATTTCTTCCTAACTCTACATTTCTCCTTTGCTTGGCACTCGTGGGCCTGTGCCTCTGCTCTGCCTCCCTGAAGGAGAAGAGGAAGGTGGAAAGAGCTGGAATGCACCCATCACCCTGGCTCAGGTGGGCTTGGGTGAGCTGAGGCTGCGGGAAGGGAAGAGTTGGGCATTGAAGGAGCACATTCCTCAGCTGAGGAGCCTTTTTGTCAGGATCAGTGTCCCTTTGACTGCAGCAGCTCTGGGGCCAACCCAGGCAGCTTCCACAGGATACCCCTGTGCCACCCCCTCTGTGGGAGTGCTGACCACAGCAGCCACCCCTGCTCTCAGAAGGGACAGGGCGTCTTTTATCCAACGGGGCCTCAAAGCCATTTATGAGATGGAAAAAGAGCTTTGGGTGATGTTTGCCTCATGAAAGGATGGAAATGGGGGGGTCAGGGTGAATGGGGCCCTGCGTTGGCTGATCCTTGCTGCAGAATTCAAGAATTACCTTAACGAGGCCACTTTTTCCTAAATGGAGATAAATTCCCAAGTTTTGGATGCTTCCATAGGTCCTTGGAAGGGGTTCTCAGCATCTCTGTAGACCAAGAGTAGCAAATCTCTGCAACGTACCATCAACAATGGTGCCTCACACGTTTATACTTTTAATTCCTATAATTTTGGGTTGTTTTGTACCTTTCCTGACCCAATGAGTCCAGTCCCACCCTGGTTTCTAAATGGAGCAGCTGACTGTCTTGTGGAAGTCACCTAAAAACAGGGAATTAAAGGAAAAACAGATTTTTTGAGCTGTTGAATGTTATAAATATGAGGAGCCAATTTCCAAATTAAAATAAAATTAATTTATTGAATGAAAATTTTGGCATAGATTCTGGACAATAAGCCACAATGCAGGGATAGAGCTCCGAGCCCGGGTGTCGGCAGCTGGGTGACAGGCTAACTGACAGAGTGTCTGGATAGCACTGTTCACCCTGTGCTCTCGGAACAGCGGGTTTTTATACAGTTTAATTCGCTGGAGGCAACCTTGTATTCAGAGTCCAAAAAGTCTAAAGTTATTCAATTGAGTCTTTGGGTTGTTCCAGCCGAAAACAATGCTCTTCCGAGGCTTGGATGAATTATGGATGAAGACTTCATCGGTGTCCAGGAAGGCAGTGATGTCTCTGAAAGCTGCATATTTTCATCTGATAGCTTATCTTAGTGTTAACTGTCGGATGGGTCTTCCCGGGATGGGTCACATCCTTCCAGCTGTGGCTTTTGACTTGAAAATCTTTTCCTGGAAATCTAATCAATACCAAGAGACCACGCATTCCTCTGCTTACGGGAACCAGCCCTTGCAGAGGTGGATGGCCTCGACATGTTTCAGTCTAATACAAAAAATAGCTTGATACAAAATACACTTTTACCTCTTATATATGTATGTACCAAAAATATACCTTCTATCCCAAACATATGCCCCCCAAGGACATCTCTATGTGTCTACAAAAATATTCTTGTGCTACCTACACAGGTATTTGTTAGGATATACTCATTATGTCCCACATATGTGTTTCACAAGAGACATACTTTTATGTGTCTACAAAAGTATTCCTGTGTTTATATAGGTATCTTTTATATCTGATGTTTATAACTTTTATAGGCATGAATTAGGGCACATTCCCATGACATTGAACATTTTCCATCCTTGCCCTTTGAAGTGCTCACCTCTTAGCCCATATCCAAAGAGTTGCCCAGGTTTTTTGGGATGAGGTGGTGGACTTCAAACTCCAAGAAAGACATCGAGGGTCTGGAGCATGTCCAGAAGTGGGAGTGGAGCTGGGGAACTGTCTGGAGAACTTGGGAGGAGCCGCCGAGGGGGCTCCTTGTTTGCTGTGTTCGTTTCAATGCCTCGCTGCTCGGGTTTCCACGGCTCTCTCTGTGCACCGTGGCTCTCTGTTAGGCTGAAAAGCTTTTTTGGGGCCAGGCAAACAAAGGATTTTTCCCTTTCCTTGGAGAGGCCGCAGCGGTGAGCCCCGGAGTGCCTGGAGGCGAACTGAGCAGCTGCTTTGTCAGACCCCGGGGCTCCAGCAGGCAGGAGCGGAGTGGCGCCGCTGCAGCCCAAAGCCGCTGTGAGCCGGGCTGAGCCGGGAGAGAAAACACCCCGAGGCTTCAGCCCCGCTGTTTCACCTGCCAGGACCGTGCCCTCAGAGCCCAGCTGGGGAGGAGTTCGACGCCAGGCGAGCCCTGGGCTTTCATCTCCTTCGGGATAGCCCCTGGTTGGTTTTTCCCCTGGGGGAGAAGCCGGCGCCGTCCTGTGCCGCCTGTTGGAGTTTTTTCCACTTTCATCTATTAACATTCATTTCCTGTCGGTGGAAAGGGATTATTGGAGCCCTGTAGAGGAGAGGACACTCACTCCACAGTGTCCTCTTTTAAATCGTCTCTCAAACTGAGACATCCTAGGAATGCTTGGAATGTGGAATGAGCTCCAGCCAGAGCTCCCACCTGATCCAGCACCAGGAGATCCAAACTATGGAACATCCCTGCTGGTGCTTGGAATGTGGGAAAAGCTTCATATGGAAGTCTGACCTGGTCACCCATCGTAGGATCCACCTGAATCATGATTTTAAAGGGTTAATATTTTAGTTGAGAGTTAGAGTCAATTCATATTGAAGTTAGATACACCGATGATAGGTTAATGATTATTAGATGCTTAAGCTAAAGCTAATTGTTATATTATGAGCTCATTTATAGAAGGAAGCGGAGCAGGTGAACCATTATAGGAACATATTGAAACCAGTAGAACAATGCCCAGCACCTGACCTCCCATGTTAATCCATCATGAAGCAGGGGACCTTGGATCGTGCCAGAGGGTCACAGAGACCTGATGAAGACGTTCCTGACTTCTTCCCTGGGACCACTGACCCAATTTGAGACCATCGACCCAATTCAAGAGAAGAACTGCACATGCCAGAAGGACTAATAACCTCATTTTAATACAAAGCCAGGATGGGAGATGTTGGGGTTATGCATATGTATTATTTTGGGAAATAAGTAGAGGATAAAGAACTTTGTACGGTGTGGTCACGCCTGTTGGAGCTTACTCCCTTGCTGTCCACCGGTGCCAATAAATACATACCACTTTCTGACTTTAATTAGTTAGAGAGGCTGTGTCCATGATCTTCAGTTTTTAACAGTTCACACCTCAAGGAACAGCCCTACAAGTTCTTGGAATTCGGGGAGAGCTTCCAGCAAGAACCCCACCTCATCAAGGACAACAAGATCCACACTGGGGAACGGCCCTACGAGTGCTTGGAATGTAGGAAGAGCTTCAGCTCGAGCGCCACGCTCATCACCCACCCACATATCCACACCGGGGAGAGGCCCTACAAGTGTCCCGAGTGTGGGAAGAGCTTCTCACAGAGCTCTCACTTGACCCAACACCAACGGAGGCACCACTAAAGGAAGCGCTGCGAGTGCCCCGAGTGCGGGAAGAGCTTTGAGTGCTGCTCCAGCTCCATCCCCCATGGGAGGATCCACGTGGGATGATCCCCAGTGACCCCCGTTCCAGGTGATCCCCGCTGCGTGTAGGGAAGGTGTTGGAGAGATTTTTTCCCCCTCTCCTTATCCTGCTGTGATTTGGTTGGTAATAAGTTCACTCTCTGTGAATTTATTATGCCTCCTCCCCAGGCTGGGTCTGTTGTGCCCGCGCTGGTTCTCGGGGCGGGATCTCTCCCGATTCTCCTTCCAGCTCCTGGGCCTCTCCTCAGCCACTCAGGGTGCAAACAATATTGAGCCAATCAGAGCGCTCAGCGCTGATGACTCAGCAGTTGCCAGGCAGACCCGCAGCGCCCAGCGCTCCTCACCCGGACCCCAAATGAGCCCGCCCTCGCCCCCAGCCTCTACCGCGAGCGGAATTTGGAGAGGGGGAGGTGTAAGAACCTGCCCGGCGCTGGCCATGGGGCGAGTGGCGGCAGCTGGGGTCGTACTGGTGGCACTGGTGGTGCTGGGAGCCTCCTCGGGTGCGAATGCGGAACTTTCGGGTGAGCAGGAGAGGAGGGAAGGGAAGTGTTGGGAGGGTGGGAACGGTGGGGCGTGGGGGAAGAAGGGAGAGGTGAGACCCTCAAATTGATGTGAGGGGTGGTGCTGGCGACTGAGGAGTTATGGGAAAGAGGGAGGAAAATACGGAGAAGGGTGGAAAAGAGGAAAAGGGACCGCGGGAAGAAAGGTCCTACAAGGGGTGGCACGTGGGGCTCAAGGGGTGCAGAGTGGGGATCCTGGGTGGCCCTCTGAGCTCTTAGTTTGCTGTGAGGTGCTGGAGGCTGCTGGGGGGGCACCCCCTGACCTGTGTCCTGCACACACAGGGGTGTTCCAGGAGATGGTTAAGACCGAGTGTCACTTCATTAACGGCACAGAGAAGGTGAGGTTCGTGAAGAGGTTCGTCTACAACCGGGAGCAGTACGTGTGCTTCGACAGCGATGTGGGGCTGTATGTGGGGGACACCTCCTTTGGGGAGAAGATTGCCAGGCACTGGAACAGCGATCCGGAATGGATGGAGTACAGACGGGCTGCGGTGGACAGGCACTGCCGGCACAACTACGAGTTGTCCACCGCGTTCCTCGTGGAGCGCCGAGGTGAGCGTGGGGCAGAGCGTGTCCCCTCGGGCCCTGCCCTGGCAATGACCCTGGAGCTCCTCAAAACCTCCCCGAGAATAACCCCAGAGCCCTCAGCCCTCCTTGTGCCCATTCCCGGGGCCTCTTGCCCACCCCGGAGCTCTTTTTATTTCTTCCACTCCATCCCAGTCTCTCCCAGTGACCCCGCGTGTGCCCCTCTCGACCGTGCGTGGAGTTGACGCCCCTCAGCCAATCAGAGAGCTTCGCTCTGATGACTCACCTGTTGCCAGGCAGATCCCCAGCGCCGAGTGCTCCGCGCTGGACTCGGCCTCCCAGTGCCGCGCGCTTCATTCCCAGTTCCTCTCAGTTCATTCCCATTCCATTCCCAGTCCTTCTCAGTCCACTCCCAGACTTCCATCCTCTCTCCCAGTGCCCTCCCAGCATTCTGCAACCCCCTCCCAGTCCGTTCCCAATCCCTCTCAATGTTACCCGAGCTGTCCCCCGTGTCTCCCCATTTTATCCGCATCTCATCCCAGTGTGTCCCCGCTCTCTGCCAGTGCCCCCCAGCGTGTCCATCTCGCTGGTGCCCTCGAGCTCCCAGCCCGGCCCCGGCCGCCTGCTCTGCTCCGTGATGGATTTCTACCCTGCCCACATCCAGGTGAGGTGGTTCCAGGGCCAGCAGGAGCTCTCGGAGCACGTGGTGGCCACCGACGTGGTCCCCAACGGGGACTGGACCTACCAGCTGCTGGTGCTGCTGGAAACGCCCCCCCGGCGCGGGCTCACCTACACGTGCCAGGTGGAGCACGTCAGCCTGGAGCAGCCCCTGAGCCGCCACTGGGGTATGGCCCGGCCCCCAGAGCGCAGGGGGACGGGGAGTGGGACTGGGGGGACTGAGAGGGGAGTTGGTAGTAGCTGGGAGTAATTGGGAGGGGGTTTGAGAGAGGCAGGGGATAACTGGGAGAAGGGTTTGGATGGCCTGGGAGGGCAGAGAAGAGGTGTGGAGGATGCTGGGAAGACAGGGATGCAGCTCAGGGGTTTTCTGGTGGCTACTGAGAGGGAACATCCTGGTGGTGCTGGATGGAACTGGAAGGGAGTCTGATGGAGCCGGAGGGGCTGGAAGCAGGTTGGAGATGTAAAAGCAGGGGTGGGATGGGAGTTGAGTGTGCTTCAGTCTACTGGCAGTGATGTTGGCAAGTCCTGTGTGACTGGGAAGGGACTGGAAAAAGGTTTGGGGGATGGGTGTCAGCTGGGAGAGGGTTTGGGGTCATGGAGGGATGGAGAGGGGACTTCAGTGGTACTAGGGAGGTTGGATGGGGATAGGAAAGAGGTCTCATGGGGTCTTGGGTGGGCTGGAGGGGTGTGAGGGTGCTTGGAGGGGCTTGGGTTGTCCGTGAGAGGTTTTGGGGGGTCCTGAGCCCCGCGGACCCCCCAGAGATGCCGCCGGACGCCGCCCTCAGCAAGATGCTGACGGGGATCGGGGGCTTCGTCTTGGGCTTCATCTTCCTGGCGCTGGGGCTCGGCTTCTACCTGTGCAAGAAGGTCAGGGGGGCTCCCAGGGGTCGTGTCCCCCATCCCCCAGAGCGTGTGCACTCCCCCTGGGGCCCCCAGCCCGGGCTCACCCCCTTTTCTCTGCCCACAGAGCTCCTGAGCCGCCGGCGGCCGCAGCCCCTCCCCGTGGCCTCGGGCCTGGCCGGGACCCCCCACTCCGAGCCCGCGCTGATTTTGGGGGGGTCGTGTGTCCCCCCAGCCCTGCTGGCACTTGGCCCCAAACCGGGCTGCTCCCAGTGCTCCCAACAAACCTTCCCAGTTTGCCCCAATCCCATTTATTGGGGAGCTGTGGGGAGGGATTTTCAGGGAACCCGCAGGGATACTGTGATGGGACGGGGCAGAATCAGCCTCAGGGTGGATCAGGAATGGGGACCCCCATGAGTCCCCTGTGTGTCACCCTGCTCTGGGTGCTGGGAGCCCCCCCGGCTGCGAGCGAGGAGCCCTTGGGTGAGAGGGGGAGCAGCACAGGGAAGATGGGAAAGGTGTTTGAGAGGGGGTAAGGGGAGGGGGGACAGCAGCAAAGGGGTCCCCTGGGAGTCCCTTTGTGTCCCCATCACTGGATCTCTTGAGCTGTTCCCTGGGGTTCTGGGGGGGGGAGGGGGAGGTGTAGGCAGAACCATGCTGGGGGGGTCCCCAGCCCCCCTGTCCCCCCGGGGAGGCTCACAGTGGGGGTGCCCCCCACCCAGCAGCCAGTGCTGTGGTGGCTGTGGGGCAGAGGGGAGTGGGAATGGGGGATCCAGAGGGATCCCTTGAGCCCCCAGCCTGCTGTGGGGTGCTGGGGTCTGTTGGGGGATGAGGGGAGGCACCCCCTCACCTGTCTCCTTTCCCACACAGGTGTGTTCCATTTCTGGGGAAAAGCCCACTGTCACTTCCTAGATGGCAACAACTGGGTGAAGTTTGTGACAAGGAACATCCACAACCTGGAGTAATTTGGGCACGGGGGATATCCCAAAATTTTGAGGTGGGATTGAGTTGTTTTGAGGTGGAATTGAGCCATTTTCAGTGGGATGGAGTCGTTTTGAGGCACCATCGATCCCTCTTGGCTTTTGGGGAGCAGAGCTGGGAGGGACCGGAATGTCCGGGGTCAATGGCCCAAACCATTGGCAAAAGCAGCGGGGGCTTTGCTGGCCACGGGCACAGGGAGCGCCGAGGGGCAGAGAGGGTGAACACCCAGCCCCGGAGGGGACGGGACCAGCCGGGCTGGGAGCCAGGGAAGGGAAGGGGCCGGCGAGAAGCAGATGCTCCCAGGTGGGACAGGGTTTTGGACCAGGGCAATGCCCTCCCTTACACAGCTCTGAAACCGCCCTGCGGACGGCCCGGGGCATTCACACAGGGGGCTGGAGGTTTTCGTCCCTTCCCGTGGGCCATACCTGGCTCAACTGCGCTGCTGGGACAGGCAGGGCCACATCTGAGAAGAGGCCGTAAACGATCAGAGCCTCCAAAGTGCCCCGGGATCCGCAGTGTGACATCAGACAGTGTAAAACTCCACCCAGGGGAGGTACCTGGGCGTTCACCCAAACCTGAACCCCATTGACCCAGAGAACTTGGTGTTTCCGGGGCTTTCCCACCTCCCACAGATCCAGCCTGGGACCATCACTGAGACCAAGGACTAGGACATGGCAACAATCTATTTGTTTTGCTGGATCCAGGGCTGGTGCCTGTGCATCTTTCTACTCTCATACTTTCTTTTCCCTTATAAGTTTTCATAAGTGTTATTTTAATGCTTCTATATTGCTAGAGATGGTAACCAAAAGGGTTTCAAACCTGCTTTACATAACACACAAATTGTTCTAAAATAAACCCAACAGAGATATAAACACAGATCAATCACTGTTGTTTCACTTTAATCTGTCACGAGGCATC
This sequence comes from Irena cyanogastra, assembly GCA_013397155.1. Taxonomy (NCBI): domain Eukaryota; kingdom Metazoa; phylum Chordata; class Aves; order Passeriformes; family Irenidae; genus Irena; species Irena cyanogastra. The sequence goes on along the minus strand of VWZV01009543.1, from coordinate 112,837 downwards.
CATGAACCAGAACCTGGGTTACCCTTTCCTTCAGGAGTGGATCAGAGCAGGCAAGCTGCTGCGTGAGAGGTTGGAACTCTGGCTGAAGCTCTTCCTATGTCCCCCACACTTGCAGGGCTGTTCCCCAGTGTGCAGGTGCTGGTGGATGATGAGGTTGGAGCCGTCACTGAAGTCCTTCCCATATTTCAGACACTTGCATGGCTGTTCCCCAGTGTGGATCTTCTGGTGGCAGATCAGGTGAGATCTCTGCCTGAAGCTCTTCCCACACTCCAAGCACCTGTAGTGCTTCTCGTCAATATGATGCTGCTTGTAGACCACCATCTCCGAGCTCTGGCTGGAGCTCTGGCTGCCTTCCTGGCACTGGGTGGGTCTTTCCTCCTTGGAGCACCCTGGGCTGGGTTTGGAGCCCTTCCTCATGGAATATCTCTGGGGTTTTCCTCCCCGTTGGATTCCTGCACTGTGGAGCCGCTCAAAACGGCCTCTCCCACGAGGTTCTGCCCCAGGGATTTGTCCTTCCTGGTCTCTGCAGCTCAGTGCCCGGGGAAGGAAGGACAAGAAGAAGATGGGATTTGCCTCTGTGCCAGAGGGAAGGGGAAGGAGATCCCCCAAATCCATCAGGACAGTGTTGGCAGTGGGGTTGTCCTGCAGCCGGGGGCCGTGCTGGGCTGGGAGATGGAGCAGGAGAGAGGGGAAAAGGGGCAGTGACTGCCTCCTCACCTGCCTGGGTATCCTGGGGCATCTTCTTCCTCGCAGGCTTCTCCTCCATCCAGCCAAGGCTTAGAAATGACAAATCCTGGTTTTGGGGGAAAACAAGGTATGGGACTGTTGTGTAACAAGGTGTGACAGCATTCGGTTGGGGTTTCCTCCTGTCCAAATCCATCTCCAGAAGTCACCAGGCATCCTGTGTCCACAAAAACCTCCAAAACAACAAGATTCAGACCAAAAACCCCTCCCATGAGTTCTCCCTTTCTATGGTCTCCTAACTTTGGAGTTCTGGGGATGTCCCCTATACAGGATGCTGGGGGTTCTGCATGTATTTAAAGTTAGATCTCTACAGGGTCCCCAGCCTCTTCAGGCTTCCTGGCAATTTCAGGTGTCTTCCCTCTATGGTCTTCCCACTTTGGAGTTTTTGAGGTTCCCCTTCTCTGGGCTGCTTGGGGATACCATGGGTCCAGGTGGTTCCCCCTCTCTGGGGTCCAGCTTATGAATGCCCAGGGTTTTGGGCATCCCAGGGGTCCTTTCTCTCCTGACTCTGTCCCAGGGCCCTCCTCTCTATGCTGATGGGGGTCCTGGCTTCCCTCCGACGTTGGTGATCCCTCCTCCTATCGAGACAGCCTTGGGTCCTCTGCTGGGCTGCAGATACAGTGACTGCTGCAGGACAACTCCTTTTCCCTCTTCCTCCTCCTCTTCCTGCTCCTCCTCACCTCATCACTCCTCCTTCTCCAGTTTCTCCTCCTCGTCTCTCCCTACGCCTCTTCTTTCTCCTCCTTAATCCCGCTTTTCTTTCTCCTTCTATGTCCATCCTTCCTCTCGCTCCTTCTCCATCCCTTCTCTTCCTCCCCCCACGACCAGTATGAACACTTGGCCGCCCCTTCCCCCCAAACCCACAGCATCCCACCGGAGGGGCAGGGATGGAGCTGGGCCAGGTCGGGCTGGGGCAGCGCTGGGCTCTCGGCCGCCTCCGCCCGCACTCGGTCCCCACTGCAGCCGCTCCCGCCAGGACAGCGCGGGGGGGCCCGGCCTTGGCACTGCCCCCATCCCACCTCCCCCATCCCCAAAATGCCCTTGCCGGATGCTGGGAGTGAGGGGAGGTGCAGGTGGGGTCCAGGTGGGGGGCGCCCACTTAAAAACTCCTTCCCCCAGCCTTCTCTCTTTCCCGGGCTCTCTCTCCTCCTTCCAGTGGCACGGGGAGATGGGAATGGGGGTCACAGTCAGTTCATAGCACCTTGTTCCTGCTGCTGCTCAGGGAGAGAAGTTGGGAGTCCTTCCCCTGCCCCAGCGTGGGGCCCCACAGGGCCTCAGGTCCTTCCAGGAAAGCTGCAGGGATCCACAGGGGCCCTGCATGGAGGCTGCTCCAGCACGGGCTTCCCACGGGCTCACATCCTTCTTTTTGGGCATCCCCCTGTTCCAGCATGGGCTCCTCCAGGGGCTGCAGGAGAATCTCAGCTCCAGCACCTGGAGCAGCTCCTGCCCCTCCTTCTGCACTGCCCTGGGTGTCTGCTGAGCTGTTCCTCTCACATGTTCCCCCTCTGCTCTTCCCTGCACATAATTCCATCTGCACAAGAACTTTTTCCTTCTTGAATCCATTATCCCTGAGGTGTCACTGCCGTCTCTGATGGGCTTGGTGTTGGCTAGTTGTGTGTCCGTCCAGGAGCTGGTGCTGGCTTTGCTGGACATGGGGAAATTTCTGGTAGCTTCTCACAAAAGCCCTGTAGCCCCCTACTTCCAAAACCTGGCCACACAAACCCAATACATGGGCCACCTGGAACATGGATCACCAGGTCTTGGCCCAGTGAGGGTCACTGTGAATCATCCAGTGTGGGTCCTCTCATAGGTGATGAAGCTGGAGCAGCAGATGAAGCTCTTCCCACAGCTGGGGCACTTGCAGGGTGTTGCGGTGCATCCACAAGGAGCCTCTGTGAGCGACCTGCACTCCCAGAGCCCGGGGCACACTTGCTTAACCTGCTGACGAACGAGGCGAGAGATGGGTCTGTGTGTGGAGCTCCACATGCGGTTTATTGCGAAGGACAGGGCCCAGGGACAGAGACAAAACGGGGCTGAGGACGCAGGGTTTTCTACGGGGGAAAAGGGGCGGATCCGAGAGTCAAGGGCCAATGGGAACTGAGTACAAGTGGTGCAGAGGAGGGGCAGCAAACTGGGGAACCAATGAGGTAACAGGGGCGGAGCATCACAGTAAACCCAGACCAATAGGGGACGAGTACCTATGAGGGAAAAATGGCAGTTGAACAGGGTGATACCAATAAAACCTGCTGCAGTAACAGGAGCCTGCAAACGCTTACGGGTGAGACCATTGTATTCAGAGGGGTGTCTCTCTTTGACCCGCGTCACCTTTGCCCTTCCAGGGCTGAGGCGTTGCAGCTCCAATGGTAGGCCCTGGGTCTCCCCAGCAGAGCTTCCCTTACAAGTGGGACTGTTGGTGTTGGGTCAAGCCAGAGCTGGAGGAGAAGCTCTTCCCACACTTGGGACACTCGTAGGGCTTCTCCCCGGTGTGGATGCGCCGGTGCAGGGTGAGGTGGGAGTTGCGTTTGAAGCCCTTGCCGCAGTCGGGGCAGCGGAAGGGCCGCTCGTCTGTGTGAATGCGCTGATGCAGCAGGACATGGGAGCTGGTCCGAAACCTCTTCCCACACTCAGTACACTCGTAGGGCCGCTCTCCACTGTGGATCCTCTGGTGATTGATCAGGTCGGACTTGGTGCTGAAGCTCTTCCCACACTCCCCACACTGGTAAGGCCGTTCCTTGGAGTGCAGGCGCTGGTGGGTGAGGAGGTTGGAGCGATCACTGAAACTTTTCCCACATTCCCTGCACTTGTAGGGCCGTTCCCCCGTGTGAATTATCTGATGGCGGATCAGACAGGAGCTCCGGCCAAAGCTCTTCCCACATTCCAAGCACTCATAGGGGCGTTCCCCTGTATGGATCATCCGGTGGCGGAGGAGATGGAAGCTCCTGCTAAAGCCCTTCCCACATTCCAAACATTCATGGCGCTTCTCCCCCACCTGAGGCTTCTCCACTAGCTCTGAGCTCCTGCTGAAGTTCTGTTCACCTTCCTGGCACAGGGGGTCTCTTTCCTCCTTGGAGCACCCAGGGCTGGGTTTGCAGCCCCTCCTTGTGCAGGATCTCTGGGGATTCTCTTCCCCATCGGATTCCTGTGCCGTGGAGGTGCTCAAAACAGCCTCCTCCGCAATGTCCTGCCAGGGGGATTTCTCCTCCTTGATCTCTGCCTTCAGCTCATTGCCTGGGGAAGGAAGGACAAGGAGAGGACGGGATTTGCCTCCGTGCCAGAGGGAAGGGGAAGGAGATCCCCCCAGTGCGTCCCCGGCAGGACGGCGTCGGCAGCACTGGGCTTGTCCTGCAGCCGGGGGCCGTGCTGGGCTGGGAGATGGAGCAGGAGAGAGGGGGAAAGGGGCACTGACTTCCTCCTCACCTGTCTGGGTGTCCCAGAGCATCTTCCTCTTCCTTGCAGCCTCCTCCTCCATTCAGCCAAGTCTTAGGAATGACAAATCCTGGTTTTGGGGGAAAACAACGTGTGAATGCACTGACTTGGAGGTTCCTCCTGCCCAAGTCCATTTCTAGAAGTCACCAGGCATCTTGTGTCCATGAAAACCTCCAAAATACCACGATGCAGAAAAAAAACCCCTCCAAAATATTAAGATTCAGCAAAGAAGCCCTCCAAGATTCCCCCCTCTCCAGTCTCTCCATTTTGGGGTCCTGGAGGTCTTCCATCCCCTGTTTGCTGGAGGTCTTACAGGTCCGAGGGGTCCCTTCTCCTCTGAGTCTCTGTTTCGGCTGCTGGGGGTCCCAGGGTTCCCACTCTTCAGGCTCGCCTCACTCCAGGATGCCGGGGATGTCCCCCCTCCCAGTCCCCTGTTTCAGGGTCGAGGGGATCCTGCCTTCCCCGTTACCTCCGTACTTCCCCCTTTCCAGTCTGCCGGGGGTATTCCAAACCGGTATCGCCCCTCTCCGGTCTCCCACACCTGGGGCAGCCAGAACCGGTGTCCCCTAGCCCTGCCGAGCGATCTCCACGTGGCATCCGGGACCCCGCATCCTCCCCGCCGTAGCCCGGGCTCTGCCGACAAGCACGGCCTGGATCTCCCCGAAAAAAACACCTCCCGGGGATGCCCAAGGTATCTGGGGCAAGTTCCCCCTCCTCGGTCACCTGTGGGATGCGGCGGGGCAGATGCTCCACAGGCCGGGAGGGCTGCGGACACAGGGCGCGGTGGACACGCGAATTTCCTCTTTCTTGTACTTTTTCTTCTTCTCCTTTGCGGAAGATCAGACAGCTACAGAAGCTGACCTCCTGGCCCCGGTACAGTGGAAGCCGTGGGAGACATAAACTCAACGCAAGAACAAAAATGAACACTCCTCTCCCTGGCCGCCTTCCTGCTTATCCTCCTTTTCCGGCTCCTGCTCCTCCTCTTCCTCTGCCCCGCGCTGCCCTCAGCTCCCCCCGTGCCGCTCCGTCCGTCCCGGGGGCGAGGGGCTCTGCCGTGGCGCGGAACGGGACCCGGTGTGAGCGGGGGCAGAAGGGAGAACACGGGCAGGACCCCAAACGGAGCGGTAGAGGAGGTGGGTGAGCCCCGAACCGAGATGGGGGAGCTGGGATTTGGGGGGAAGATGGAGGGAGGTGACACAGCGGGAAGGTGGTTCCCAGAGGGGGTCCCTTCGTGTGTCCCTTAGGGAATCCCTGGAGGGTTCCCTGCGGCTCTGGGGGAGGCAGATCCTCGCTGGGGGGTTCCAGGGGACAGGAAAGGCCAAGTGCCACTTCCAGAACGGCATTCCGGAGGAGAGTTAGCCGAGGTCTCCCATCCTTTTCTTCCAGCCAGGAGGTCCAAATCTCCAGGGCTTTAGAGACCTTGACCCGAGTGTGATGGGTCCAGCTGTGTTCAGCTGTCCTGGCTCTGTCTCTGCAGTCCTGGTTGGATGTTCTGAACAGCAAAGTCTGTGCTAACTGGGCTTCCTGTCAAAGAGATTCCACGAGACACAGTATCCTGGCCACATACTGGTTTAAATATGCATCTTCACCTCCCTGCCACAATGAAAATTAACAGGGTAAGAATCCCAAACAATTCAAAGGGGAATAATTGAATATTCCCTCAGGTTTCCTAAGGTTTGGCTCTTATTCTTGCTAAAGCTAATGGCAAAAGCTGTACCCATGGCATCTTAATTTTCTGTCACCAACTTCTTTCTTGGTTCTGTGAGAAATGAAGCCCACTCCTCAGCTGAATTTTTAAAAAGTTAATGAAGGACAATAGGGGGCAAAATCAATGTGAAAAAGAGTTCACGCCTTAAAATTTTTAAAAGTTTAATAATAGGATAAAAGAAGGACAATATTTCCAGCACTGGGGTGCTTTTGACAAACAGCCAAAGAGCACCCAGAAAGCTTAAAATCATGTTCTCTATATATGGTTACGTTGCTGGGGTTATATGCATATTCATTAGCTTATACATTATTTAAACATTCCTGAGAGCTTTTGGTGTTGCAGGGGCTCTTCATGTTTCCCATCCTGACTTATCTGTATGACATCCTGAGATCAAGCCAATAAATTTTATTCCGTCCGTGATTTCATCTCTGAAATTTCTGAACTTTTCTGATCAGAGGAGTTGACGAACTCTTCCCCAGTCTCCTCTGGTGCTCTGTCTTGTGTCACTGTTATCACTTGGACAGGTCAGTCAGTGGATGGCCTTACACTGTTCTTAGTTACACAAAAGCCTTTTCACATCTCACGTTTTGCTAACATCTATAGTACAATATGTTCATTACACTCTTATTTCTATAAGCAATGCAGTGCATCCTTAAACTGATAGATTATATTAACAAAGAGCTAAAAAGAGATAAAATTTGTACCATATCTAAATGCTTATGATCAATAAAAACATACAAAAGTGAATACATAAATGCAAAAGCCAATGTTATCTGGTAATTTTTAACATCAATAAAGCAAAAGTAACAGCACTGGATGTGTAGCAGTAGCCAGAGGCACACTGGCTAACAATAGCAACCCTTCTTATATACCCTTTCTATTGCATTGGTCAAATACATATTCATAAACAATTATATAGATTCAAACATTTCCCTGAACTAATTGCATGTTCAGGAACTTTTTAGCCTGGCCTCTGCTCTGATCCGCCTTTTTAGAGCATGAGCAGTAATCTTGGTTGTGGTTTTGAGGGTTGTGTGTGACCCCCCACAAGGGGCCCCCGTTTCATGGTTTCAGCAGGTGACAGTTGTTAACAAAGTGTCAGTAGCAGGGGTCTCCGTTACACCTGTTCCTCAAATGTTATCTAACCAAGCAGACTGTTTAGTTATTTCAGTTATTGCAAGTTAACCACAAGTACTCTAAAACAACGTCAGTTATTTTACAAATATATCTGAATTATTTTAATTATTGACAGTTAGCCACAAAAATAAAAGCATTAGTTATTGTTTTACAACTGTGTCTTCATAACGAAGCTACTTCTGCAAGTTAACATTATATTATAATGCACAACACATAGCATCCACTTTAATATTTGCGAAAGTCAAAACTATAATGTGAAAAACATTTTCACTCTCTTGTGAAAATTTTAAAAGTTTAATAAAGGACAGTGGGAGATACAAACCATAGAGCAAAGGTTATTACAGCACTCAGCCAAGAGCACACCTGCTGTTTTGGAAACACCCTTTCTATTACATTTCTATTACATCAGCCTGTTACATATTCATAAACAATTGTGCATAGTAAACTTTTCCCCAAACTAGTTTACGTGTTCCAGGAACTGTTTAGCATGGCTCCTCCTCGGTTCCCCCTTTTTTGAGCACGGGGATTCCTTGGCTGTGGTTTCAGTCCATTCTTATCACCTCCAGTTTTTGGGCCTTGCTGTCTTCAGACGGTGAGTGCTGAGAGTTGGCACATCTGCAGCAGGGTCCTCATCCTGTGTTCATTGGGTGTTATCCCATCCAAGCAGGCATTTGAACACAAGCATACTTATATCAGCTATTTCACTAAGCTTAATTAACAACAGAAATAAAAACAACATCTTTATAACAAAGTTACTTTAACACTACACATATAAAATCCATTTTAATATTTGCAAAAAGCCGATATTATAATATATATCTATAACATATAATATGTGTTTATCACACTCCATTCATCCTTTCTACTTGACCTGAATTCTCAAGGTGCCGGGGGTAGGGAAGTCCCACTGAATTTCTCAGAGCATCCATAATCCCTTGAAGGATCCCCCTGTAAAATGTGTTCCCCCATCCAAGTCCACTGCCGTCACAATCCCATATTCAGAAATTGTTAATTGTTAATTGATCAAATAGTTGCTGAAGTGACTAGAAACTCTTCTGGCCACCCTGCCAGCCAGCATACCACTACCAGAGAGTATGTAAGCCCTCTTGCCCAGGGCATCTCAGCAAAATACACTCAGCATCTCTGGAAAGGAGAGATAGCCCAAGGTCACTCCCCTACATTGCAACCTCCTCTGTTATGTCTTGAGGAATGTCTCAACTCCCCCCATGGAGGTGTCCCAATATTTGCGGGGTCAAAACTCCTGGCATTCAGTGTTCATTGTCCTTTGTAAATCAATTCTCCGCTCTTTGCTCTGCCCCATCACGTTGACTTATCTCCAACTCCTCTGGTGAAAAAGACAGCACCATCGCTACCTCTCCTTCCCCCTGGCAGCAGCTGAGCCATAGGGAGCAAAGGGAGGATTCCAGAGACCTCTGGCAAAAGTGCTGCTTTTTGAACATCTCCATTCACCAGCTGATTACCTACTGCCTCTCCTGAGCACTCTGCCTGATATTCTTTAACAGCTCTTATTTTTATCTCTTTTGGTAAATTCACCACCTCCAGCAAGTGAGTAACTGAGGTCTCATGAGTGGATGTTTTTCCCTGCCAGGTAACAAACCTCTCTCCTCCCAGCTTTCTAAACGTGTGTACCACCACACATGCATACATTGAATCTGTAAATATTCACTATCTTTCCTTTATACACTTTGCAGGCTTTTATTAAGGGCATACAATTTCTTATCACTCTCTACAGCTTCCTGAAAGGTGCTTGTAATCTGGTGGGGGTTGATCTCTTTCTCCAGGCAGCAACTGACAGAACAAGAGGACACGTTTTCAAGCTGCACCAAGGGAAATACAGGTTGGATATTAGGAAAAAGTTTTTCATGGAGTGGTAAAGTACTAGAATGGTCTGCCTGGGGAGGTGGTGGAGTCACCATCCCTGGATGTGTTTAAAAAAAGATTGGATGTGGCACTCAGTGCCATGGTTTATTCGAGGTGTTAGGGCTGGGTTGGACTCAATGATCTTGAAGGTCTCTTCCAAACCAGTAATTCTGTGATTTTGTGATTCTTTGGCTATGTGCATGATAGCTTCCCCCCTTCTTGCAATTCCCTTCCTTTTACTATAGTATATCAGATAACTCGTTTTCCTGTTACTAGCCTTGAAGATCCATTAATAAACACCTTTTCCCCATTTGGAAGAGGAGTCCTGTAAATCTTCCCTAGCTCGAGTCTGGGGATTTGTTACCTGGGTAAAGGCATGAGCCTCCTTCAAGGCTCCTTTCTCGGGACCGGTTAAACGGGAGGCTGGGTTCTCAATTCTAAATCCTCCTGTTCCTTTTCGCACTGTAACAGCCTACTGCTGGTCATCCATCTAGAACCTGAACATTTAAAGTGCCCGACTTTAACATTCCTGCCATCAGTTACCATCAAAGCTGTGGCTGCACAACTCTGCAGACAACAGAGCCTCAGTTACCCTTACAGCAAACAATAGGGCCGTCCCCTCGCTTCGCAGACATTTTAGCACTAGAATTCCTTTGGCACAGCCCTGTACCAGAGAACTACACTGCTTATTACAGTTCTGGGTACCTTCAGCATAACCTTAAGTTGGTAGAAATAGCCTGTGCATTTCCTCTGTCCAGAAAATTACTTCACCATTCCTAAATTTGGGCATGTAATCACCCAAAGAGTATTTCCAAAGAGTATTTCCACATTCACAAATGATTCACACAGGAGAAATCAGTCTTGGCAACCAGTCTACATAGAATTCCAATTCCTTTTCTGGGCCTGGGAGAGCTAAAGCTGGGGCATTTATCAGCCTTTCCCCTAATTTTCTCAAGTTCTGTCTTCCTACTGATGTCTGTACAACAACATTGGGACTATGCTGGGTTAAAAAGCGACAGAATAAAAAGTTCTTAATCCAGGTCTTGTAATACACTGTTAATCCTAAAAACTTGTGGCTCCCCTTCAGTCCTGGGAATCAGCAGCTCCAAGATTCCCTGGACTCCGTCAGGGCCAAATGCAAGTCAAAATGCACCCAGAACATTCAGCCTTTATCGCCTCTGCTTTTCCTTCAGACACTCCAAGCCTCCCCTTCAGCCAGAAAATGGAACAATTTCACGCTGGCTTCCCTTACCACCTCCTCCTATTCTCTCGATAAGAGCAAGCCTTTCACATATTGCAATAACCTGATTCCTAGGGATGGAGTAACTTAACCTCTTTTTCCTCTTGTTCCCACTCAAAGGCAAAATATTGTTTACTATGCTCTGTAAGAGGGCATCCCCAAAAAGCATCCCTCAAATCAGGTACTGGATAGCACCAGTGTGAGGAGGGAACCTGGCTCAGGCTGGTACAAGGATCTAGATTGTGGAGTGCCTGGGTTTCATAGTTTCACCTGCTGTTCTCAGGTCCTGTACTGTAACCAGCAGGATAGGGGTGTTACAGGGGGACACACGTGGTTCCAAAAGACCTGCCTGTAGCTCAGCAACAGGCTGCAACCCCTTCCTTCCTTCCTTCCTTCTTTTGAAAGAGGGTGTGTAGGCTGGTGGGCCGACGGGGAGAGAGTCTGCAACACTCCCCTGGAAGGAAAAGCCCTCAGGGATAACCTCCGTTGTTAGGGTGAGGAAAAAGGCTTCTTCCCAGCCTACCTTTCGGTGACATGCAGATTCAATGTATCCCATCGGTCCTTCCCCTTTGCTCCACCCCTGTGCCCTCATCCCATTGGCCCTGGTGCTCTGCCCCACCCCTCGGGATCCCTAGATAAGCCCCTGTTTTGCCTGCCTCAGGCTCTTTGTCCCTGGGCTCCTTGGAAGAAGAAGCTCAATAAAGGCTCTCCTTCAAACCCACATGAACCCCATCTCTCCTTCTGCGTTGCCTGGATCACAGAAGAGCTGAAGTCACCCAGCGTGAGCACGGACGTGCCTGTGCCCCCAAGGTGTCTTCTTCAAGACGCTTCTTCAGGAAAGGTCGTGGCGCTCTGAACGCCGCCTGCCGCGACAAGAGGGTGTTGCTTTTCAGGCACCAGTTGTCCAGGATGCCTCAGAGTAATGTGGAGAGGCTCCATATCCAGTTTTCCATATTCCCCTGGGACTGCCTACGCCTCTGGATTCACTCCAGCATTCACAACAGTGTTAGTCTCCCTGTTACCTCCTACAGCACCAACTCGCATTCCCAACTCCAGCTATGAAATCCCCTCCCAGCAAACGATGACCACAACTAGGAATAATTGGAAACTTATGCTTTTCAAACTCATCTCACGCATTCAGCAAACTCTCACAAGGATCCCCGTGTTACTTTTATTTGCTGGCAAAACTCAAATTAGCACACACATCTTTCCCACTTATGAAAAGAACATTTGAATTGTTCCCCCTTTGGCATAAAATTCAAATTGTGATAGTGGATCCTGACACCCTGAACAATCCATTTCCTTCCCAATCGCTGTCCTGGTGGCTGCCCCTTTCCCTTTGGTTCTGGGCTTCCCTGCACTTTTCCCCATCAATAGTTGTAAAAAACTGCCATTATTCTTGCCTGTACCTTTACCGTTTCCTCATCCCTTTCATATCTTTCTAGCCCCCCCGCTACTGCCTGTTGGTACTCATTCTCCCACAGCTCAAAATCACTGGTTTCTCCAGTGACCCTAACAAAATCCCTTCATGTATCAGGCCAGGCTTGGGTGACATATTGTCCCTTGCACCACACAGCAAAGCTGGTCACTGTACCTTGCACTGCACACCTGATGCAAGGGAATTAGGAGTTGAGGAATGATCGATTAGGGGCAGTTGGCTAAACAATGTATAATGCTTGCTTAACATTTATTGTGCTTGCAAAAGCAGGATGAGAGGATGTAAGGCTGTTGTCCTTGTAACAAACTCTGGGAGAATCCATCTGGAGAAATCATCTCAACATTCTCCTAAAGAACCCTTTGGAGGTCTTTTGGGATCATCATCCCTTTTTTCAGCTTTCCTTTGTTGCCCACCCTGGGTGTCATGCCATGTGTACAACTCCCTGAAGTTGTACTCACTGGTGAGATTTGCTGAGACCCTTCCTGACTTTCCCTTAGTGCCTTCTCGGGGCATCCATGTCCAGTGGTCCTTTCCTACGGACTCTTCATGGACCCCCCTGCTCCGCCTCTCCTCTGTCTCCTGGACAGTCTTGGGTACTCCATCAATCGCCCGGTGCCAGCCAGCGCTGGAGGGAGCTGGCCACTGAAACTGGGTGAGGAGTGCCTCCAGCTCCTCTTGCCACACACTGGACCCAGACGGTGCAAGGATACCAGAACAATCCCCTAGTTGTCAGGAGAATCCACAAATTTTGGTTTTTTTGATTGCCAGAGGTTTATGTCCAAAAAGGAGACAGAGAAGCCCTTCAACCTTATTTGAATGAAGGAAGAGAGTCCACTGGAGCGCACACCTGCGGGCTTTTCTCTCGCTCAGGCTTTTAGAGGGCACAGCCTTCTTTTCATCCTGAACTCCCAGCTGCATGTTGCCCTCTTCCTTTCCCCACTGGCTGAGGTACTAGGAAAGTACAGCCTTCCCCAACTGCATGTCCCATATCCCCCTTTGAGCCTGGCATGTCCCCTAAAGTTCAGAAGTCCAGGCTTGTGCAGACCCAACTTGTCTCTTTCAGGAGTCAGGCTGTCTGGGCTCTGCAACAAATCTGTTGCCCAAAGTCAATAGAGACATTAAGACCCATTTCAAAGATGTTAACCCACCAAATTATTTGTAAAGACGTTAGCACACATCTTTCTTCACGTGGGTATGGAGAAAAACATAATAATAATAATAATAATAATAATAATAATAATAATAATA
>VWZV01009543.1:36049-99910 GCA_013397155.1 Irena cyanogastra | reverse complement strand
GTGGTCTCTGAGGCTGAAGGAAGTGGTCTTCCTCTCGACTGAACTTTTGAACTTTTCTCTTCTGCGTGTGCACTTTGGTCCCTTGGTGCTTATCTGAGTACGTCTGCCGATTTTGATCAGCTTGGAGACAAAGGAGTCCCTTTATCTCGGTTTCTGTGCTCTCTTGGTATTGTTCTTTATCACAAGAAGCTTCAGAAATGTGCATTTTGCTCTGCCCTTTGTACTGTGACAGAGGTTTCTTAACTGAAAGGTTAAAATTCAACACCCAATCCTGCAAGCTAAAATTTAAATGCTTAATTAATATTGCTAACTCAAATGAACCCCAAAACCCTCTATTTCACCCTGTTAGCACAGACACTGCCTTTGGACTTTGCTGTTCAGAACATCCAACCAGGACTGCAGAGACAGAGCCAGGACAGCTGAACACAGCTGGACCCATCACACTCGGGTCAAGGTCTCTAAAGCCCTGGAGATTTGGACCTCCTGGCTGGAAGAAAAGGATGGGAGACCTTAGCTATCAACAGCCACTGATCATCTACAAAGATTAATGGTCTAATATGAACTGTCATTGTCTGTTTTATTCTCTGTATTTACTTGCCACACCTGGTGCAGAGACCAGACACAGAGAACTCGGGAGGGGGTGTTTCAAATGTTCCAAGTTGTTAAAAAGGATAAGTTAATAATAACTATGGGTTGTAAAGACAAATTGAGAAATAAGAAGAGGAGAGATTGGGAGGAAAGATGCATGCTAATGTCTTTACAAATAATTTGGTGGGTGAATATATGGGTGTTAATGTCTCTACTGTCTTTGGGTGTTAATGTCTCTACAGGTTTGTAACTGGGCCCAGACAGCTTGGCTCCTGATAGAGACAGGGGTCTGAACAAGGCTGAAATTCTGAACTTTGGGGTAAAATGCCGGGTTCAAGGGGGTTATGTGGAAGGCAGTTGGGAAGGCTGTACCTTCCTAGTACCTCAGCAATGGGGAAAGGCACATGTGGCCAGGAGTTCAGAATAAAAGGAGAGAAAACCCCGAGAGAGAAAAGCCCATGGGCTGTGCCCCAGTGGACTCTCTCCCTTTATTTGAATAAAGCTGAAGGACTTCTCTGTCTCCTTTTTGGACATAAACCTCTGGCGTTTGTGGATTTTCCTTACAGGTTGAATCTCCATATTTTTGGAGGTTTTTGTGGCTGAATCTTGATGATTTGGGGTTTTAAGGGCTGTGTTGTGGTGGTGTGAGATTTTTTTCAGGTGAATCTTGATATTTTGGTGGTTTTCATGGGCACAAGATGTCTGATGACTTCTCATGCCCAAAACTAGGCAAGAAAATAAAGCTCTATAGTCAACTCAGCTGCAGAGCAGGTATTTGTTTATGCAGTGCTGGGAGTGAGGGGGTCGCCCTGCCACAAAACTCAGTCAATCTTCTTTAGCCTTCAGTTACATTTTAAAAAAGTCCTTTTACACAATGTCACAATTACAGCATATCATTAGCATACTCGTATTTGCATAAAGCTGTGCTATGGTTTTCCAACAGTTTGTTGCTTTCACGCATGTGTCAGTTCCTTCTATGGTGGCCATCACTCATCTGGTGGTCTTTTGATGAAGGCTTCTGCAGTCTTCCTCACATCTGAACTTTTTATCCCTGTCTTCAGGGCATGCTCTCTGCTTCTTGGTTTTCAGTCTAATTTGTTTTTAGCTAATTTCACAGTTTGTAAGTTCCCTTAAAAACTGCTGTCTTGCAAGGAGGCTGTGAGGAAGATGCTCTGGGACCCCCAGGCAGGCAAGGAGGAAGTCACTGCACCTTTCTGCCTTTCATGTGCTCTGTCTCCCAGCCCAGCATTGCCCTTGGCTGCAGGACAACCCCGCTGCCAATGCTATCCTGCCAGGGACAGATTTGGGGGGATCTCTTTCCCCTTCCCTATGGCGGAAATTCCCCTTCTTGTCCTTCTTCCCCTTCCTGCCTTGCCTTTTCTTTCTTCCTTCCTTCTCCTTTTTTCTCCATCTCCTTCTTCCTTCCTTTCCTTCCTTCTGTCCTTCTTTTTCTTTCATGTTCTTTCATCCTCTTCCCATTCCTTGTTTTCTTCCTTCTCCTTTTTCTTTCCTTTCCTCCTTCCTCTCCTTGCTTCTTCCTATCCTTGTTTCCTCTATTTATTCCTTCTTTTTTCTTACTTCCTCTCCTTGTTCCTTGTTTTTTCTTGTTCTGTTCTCTTTTTCATTTGCCTCATTCCTTCCTCTTCTTGCCCTTCCTCACCCAGTCAACAAGATGCGGTTGGAGACCAGGGAAGACAAATCCCTGTGTCAGAACCTTGTGGAAGAGGCTTTTTCAAGTGGCTCTGTGGTGAACGAATTAAACAGGGAGGAGAAACTGGAGATATCCCACGAGGAGGGGCTGCAAACCCAGCCCAGGGTGCTCCAAGGAGGAAAGACCCACGCTGTGCCGGGAAGGCGAACGGAGATCCAGCCGGAGCTCTTGCTCATGGTCCAGCAGCAGCTTCATGCCGAGGAGGAGCCCTACAGGTGCTTGGAGTGTGGAATGAGCTTCAGCATCAGCACTGCATCACCCACCAGCACCTGCACATGGAGGAATGGCTCTGCAGGTGACTTGACTGTGGAAAGGGCTTCAACCACAATTCCCACCTCATCATCCATCATCGTGTCCACACTGGGGAGAGGCCCTGTAAGTGTCCTGAGTGTTGGAAAACATTTCAGAGCTGCTTGTATCCCACTGAGCATCAGTGGAAGCACACAGAGGAGAGGCCCTATGAGTGTCCTGAGTGTGGGAAGAGGTTCTGGACCAGCTTGGATCTTATCAAGCATCACCAGATGCACAGAGGAGAGGCCCTTCTGCTGCACAGACTGCGAGGAGGGCTTTATCCATAGCACTGACCTCAATATCCACCACTGCATCGTCCCCCCTCGCATCCCCCAGGTCACTGGGGAGGGGGAGCTTGCCTCAGACATCCGAGGGGAGTGGATGTCTCTAAGTGTTTGTTTTTTGTGAGGCAATACCTGGATTTTGTGGGACTCCAAAGCTGATCTGCAAATGCCCCTCGGGGGACACTGGGGGCATTCCAGAGATTATATTTGTCAGGGGACTCCTGGTGGCTGCTGCCAGCCGAGCCCTGGTGGTTGGCAGGGGATGTGGAATCCCTGGACCTAAATGGAGATCAGGCAGTACCAGGGCAGGGGGACCAGGAACACCATTTCTGGGGACTCCTCAGGAGAGGCAGGGTTGGGGGAAGGCCAGGACCCCTGGAGAGAGGAAAACTGAGGGAGCCCTGGCAGCCCAGAGAGGGGCAAAGCTCAGTGAGGACTAATCTGGGAGAAGGAGAGATCCTGGAGAAGGCTGAACCTAGGGATTCCCAGAACCCCCAGCAGTCTTGAAAGTGAGGAACCCTGGAGATGGGGGACCCCCAATATACCTGAGACCCCCAGCAGGCCGAACAGAGGGAAACCAAAGTGGAGACACCTGTGAAAAATGCCATTCACTTGTGTTAAAATGTTAGAAGTTTAATAATAATAAAAATAGTAATGAAAGTAGAAATGAAAATAATAAGGAAAATTAGGACAATAACAGACAATAAAACAAAGAATTACAGACGTCCTGATGTCTGGCATTCAACACCAGGCACACCTTGCTAACAAAGGATTACCCCTTTAAAGCATATTGCATATATCTCATACATAATTCAAACATTCTTTTCAAACTAGAGTGCTTCAGCTTAATTTTAGCTATTTCCCCCCATCTTGTAAATCAGTCTTCTTGGTTCCTCCAAGTCTGAGCTTTCCCCATAAGGAAGCAATAATTCTTCTCTTGGGATCTTGGTGTCTGTTGCTGTTATCTCTATCCAGATAGGATAGTGCAAAGAATTTCTTGATTGTCTTTTCCATTCCTTGAGCTAGGTACAAAAATTATCTTACATCACATAGTTTCTATTTTAATATTATGCTATAGCCTGAAAACTATATTTACCACACTACTTAAAAAAGAATAATACAGCACTACTTAAAAGAGATAAATACAGCATAACTTTCCAACATAAAACATATGGTATTCATTTTAATATTTGCGAAGAGCCAATCATAAAATATTCATTTTTCACACACCAGACAGGGAGCCCCAGGCAGGTGAGGAGGAAGTCAGTGCCCCTTTCCCCCTCTCTCCTGCTCCATCTCCCAGCCCAGCACAGCCCCGGCTGCAGGACAACCCCGCTGCCGATGCCATCCTGCTGGGGATGGATTAGGGAGGATCTCCTTCCCCTTCCCTCTGCCATGGAGGCACATCCCATCCTCTCTTGGAGCTAACTAAGGTTGAAGAGTTTGTGAGTGCCACCAAACAAACATTTTAGGATTTGATTTACTTTGCGGGTGTTCCTGGAAACTTCCAGATGGAACTTCATGGAGTTTCACAGTGAGAGGCACTGGTTTGCTGAGGATACAAGTAAGATCTGAAAGAATGTGGAACAATTCAGGCTCTGAAAAGTTTATCAGTCTATTAGACATATCAATAACTCTGCCTTCTTCTAAAATGTCTGATGTAAATCAGTACCCCCTGCCAACAGGAGCACCTACAGGGACTGATGGCTGGTGGCAGGCTCATTAAAAAGAGGCATCATTAAAAGGACTAATTTGTCTTCTAATTCACTGGTGTGTTCAGTAAAGAAGCTGAGTGTGCAGTGGTGTTTTACAGTTAATTACTGGTGTTTAAATGCCAACACAGGCCCACTAACAGCTGCAGTACCCGGTTATGCAAATCTAACAGCTGCACTACGAGCAGCCACACCCCTGGATGGCAACCTGAGGTGTGAAAGATACATCTTAAATGATTCCTTTAAACAGAATAGGAAAAGGCTCAGCTGTCACTTCCCTGTTAGGGAGGGCAATAGAGCTTTAACAGTCTCCTTCAGGGGTGCAAACATTCACCCACAATTGCTCAGGCTGCGCATCCTGAGTTTTTACAGGCATTCTCAGTCCCCCTAGATGTGAAACTCTACCAATAATGAAATGACATTCTAAGTGGAGGAGATTCCTGTGAAAAGGTGGAGTAAGCACCAGCAGCAGTATGGGAAGCTACCAATAGCCATGGTACAAAACAGAATTAGTGCACAGTGGATTTTTCCTTTTTTTTTAATGTACCCTGTCCAGGCAAACCCCAACAAGATCTGTTATATTTTACTTTTACAGAAAATGATATTGGGAATGATGCCAGCACATCTCAGCTGAAGAATAAGTTTTCTATGGAAGGAGGATTCTTCTCCCAGAAGGAATCAACACTAGAATGAACCAGATTGGACACACATAACCAAGCCTGACCCACAGGTTGGAGATGTTCACTTTTCCTATCCATAGTGGTCACTGTACGCACACTCGAGCCTGAATGTATTTCAATGACCATTGCTGATGAAACAACCTGTACTTGTGCAAATCTAGGAGCTCCACCTAATGAATTTGGCAGAAGGAAATAGAACCACAGTATGTGAAACAACCTCCAGCCAACAAAGGAGAAGTTTACTTACCCAGTTTCCAGTTTACATCCTTTGAAAAACAGAATAGCTGTTACAAAGCCAGTAGCTGCTCTGTGAGCATTACACGGAAACAAAATATGGAAAGGGAAGTAGTAGCATGTGGAGGTATGATGTATCCACAGCCCTAACTGGGCTGATGCATATTGGCACAATAAAAACTAACTTAGACCCTCCCAATGCCCTCCATCACCTCCCAGGCTCCTGATAAGGCTGTTGAAACCTTATCTCAAAAAAAGTTTCTAAAATTGGACCCTATACCATTAAATATACAGGCCAGAAACCTGATTGATTGCAGAGATACTGATCTGCACTGATCATTCCACTTGTTAGAGGAAGCAGGGAGGATTAAATAGCTGCTGTGCCAGTCAGCCTGGGCAATGCCAGTTGCATCAGCATTTGCAGTTCAAGACAGGACCCCACATCTGCTACTGCACATCAAAAGTAGTTCAGATGAAGGGTGGCCTTGCAGAGGTGGCCTTTTTTGTTCCCAGCTGGCATGGACACTGCTGATTTTCAGTCCAGAGAGCAAAGGGCTGACTCCCCTTCGAAGGACAGACTTCCTGTCAAGGAAGCATCACCTCTGGGGGTTATTCATCAGGCTCTTACCAGTGGTTCACTTGGCATCTCTCTGAATGCACTTGATGCTTTGCTGTGACCAGAGAAAGAACCAACTGATTCATATCTGGTTGTCATCAAAGCCATATTATGGACAAGAAGGCTCACCATGAGTGCTGGAGGCAGTGTAGCAGAAGGATTTGCCCTGATAAAGCTTGTCTGCCTGGCCGGGAATCTGGTGAGAGGATGCAAACAGTGAAAACTCTCTGTGATGAGTTACCGGGTGTGTCAGTGTTATTTTTTGGTGTGGGATATGCTAAAAAGCCCTTCTGGCCCACCGTCTTCAAACACATAAGTAAGGCTTATGTGAAGTGAGACTCAACAGACAGGCTGCTAAACTGACCTGGAGGCATACAACAGACAGTCCTTCATGCCATAAAAATCTAGTCCATTTTTGATACTGTTAGGTTCTTCCATATACTTGAAGTATATGGACTTTCTCCCATAGGTTTGGACACCTCTTCATGGTTACTTCCCGGGGACTGAGAGAAAGAGGAAGAAGTGCCCCATGGAACAGGGTGTAGTGAGATAGATCAACCTCTACTTAGTGTTTCTTTTGCTAGCTTTGCTATATAATTGCTTTAACATAATTGCTTTAATATAGTGCACTTTGCCATTTTATGTTATAGTCAGCTACTGGTTTTAGCTTTTATCCTGTGTAGTAAGTAATTCTGATTAAGATATTCTGTTTATTCATTTGTCATTGCAGCAGTGGCTGGCCATGGATGTGGGAGAGAGGGTCAGGGGATGCTAGTCAGAAGCAAGGGATTTAACAAATTCTTTAGACCATGTATGAACCCAGAAATTCGTAAGCAGTTAATGTCTTCTGGCAGAGCATACAAGGAGAATGTTAGTCCTGGGAAGATGGCAGGAAGGAAGGCTCCCCCTGTGCAAATCAAGGATGATACAGATTTTGACACCCATGACTTGGGTTAGGAGATGGAGGGTGTTGCTGCTGGGGTGGCTGTGCTCAGTCATGCCCCATCAGCTGTGGTTGGCCTCCTTCCCTCCTTCCCTCCCTCCCTCCCTCCCTGTGCTTGCCTACACCTCAGGAAGCATTCGTGAGCCTGGAGGATGGGCACACCTCCTGGCTGAGGTGAAATAGGTTGAGTTTCGATTTTAGTGCAGCAGGAGGAGGAGGATGTGCAGTTCAGTGTTTGGACATGGAATTAGTAGGGGATTCAAGTGACTTTGTGGGTTAGGGCACCTTGGGTGTTTGAGGAGCATTAGCATGGCTTCAGAAGAAGCTGCACCGAAGCTGTAGGGAACTCACAGCTAATTGAAAAATCTCAGAAAACAGAGCTTGATGTTTGAAGAAATGGTGTGGACAAAAGGTCAGCAGTAATGCCTGGAACACCATGGGGTCTCAGTGAGGTGAGGGAGCAGGGTGGTGGTTAAAATGTGCAGAGAGAGGCACAGGCATAGGACAGTGTAGGACAGTGGTGGAGATGGCCACTCTGTGGAGGCTGGGACCTTACAACAGAATTGAAATCCTTCTATCAGCTCTGGCTGCTGTAGTGCCTGGGAGGACACACCAGCTCCTTACAGCCCCAGCACTTTGTTATGTCCTCACCCACCCTTCAAAGAGCCTGGCAGCTGTCCTGCAGTCAGCACACCCTCCTCCCCATCTCCCTGCTCCTAGGAAGAGCCTTGAGCATCCCATGGGGAAAAGGGTCTCCATTCCTTGGGGATGGGTATGCATAGCCTGCTTCTTGAAATGTAACCTGTGTTCTCACAGGAGCCTCTATGTCTGATTTTCAGCCTGTAATCAGTGGCATCTGACTTCCTGCTTCACCAGCCCCAACAGATGGCAACCTTATCTGCTTATCCCCTCCCGTGATGGCCCCAGTGGGGACCACCAACACCCTCAGACACTTGAAGGCTGTCTGCTGACTTCTGCTTCTCCAGAGGCCACTTCAATCCTCTTCAGTACCTGCCATTCAGGAATGTGGAAAGAGGGCACATGAACATACAAGACGGGGAGGACTTGCCACAGGTGATGCCCTGTCTCTCATCATCATTCCCCTGGAGCTTGCAGCGAGCTCCATGTATCGTGGGCCACCCCTGACACCTCAAGCACCTCTATGAATCCAGTATAGTCCCATGGCATAGCATGGTGCCAGTCACTGCTAGTGCATTGCAAATTGCTCCCAGTTGCCTCCAGCAGGGTCCCAGTTACCCCAGCATGGTCCCAGCCACCCCCAGTGTGGTTACAGACACTTGCAGCATATGTCCCTTCACAGCTTCCATCATTCACCATGTGGGGCTCCATATGTGCAGTTGAACCTTTATATAACTCTGTGCTGCAAGATTAACTATGGCAAACCAGATATATTATTGTGATACTGGTTAAACAAAAGGTCTTAATCAGAATTATTTACTACACATTATAGGAGCTGTAACAACTATTATAATGCAGTGCACTGTTCTTAGTGCAATACTGAAGCAATTGTATTAAAGCAAAACCAGTTATTAAGTGGAGATTGATGTCACTCCCCCATACCAATGACTGGAGGCAAATCTCTTTATCTCAGTCTTCAGGTGTGACCTTGAGGGGCATCCCTACTCCAGGGAGGAATCCTCACAACCCCCAGGAAGGGAAATGTCAGAAGACTCTGCTGTTCAAATTTGGGATGGGGCTTTTCTAGTCTGAAGTGCTGCCCTGTCAGTCAGATGTGCCCAGGCTGTGGCAGCTCAGCAGCTCTGCAGAAGCTCTCAGTGGTGTTACTTGGTTGTTCCTTTCTCTGGGGATTTTATCAGCTCTGCCACAGCTTCAGCTCCCTCTCAGGATGGTGAACTTTGGGATGGAGGGGTCAGGCTGGTTTCAGCATTATTCACCCCAAAAGCAGCGTGACACCCTCCTTCATTTCCCACTGTGGGTTTGCAAACAGGGCCTTGCTGGAGTTGTTTGATCCATTCCAGGTAGAATGGGGCTACAGAAGGGGGACTCATGAGAGCCTGGAGGATGGAGGGAACCCAGAGATGAGGAAGCATTAGGAGGGGGGACCCCTGGAACTTGTCCTCTGAAACAGAGCTGGGGGAGAAGAGACCCCTAGGACTCTCCAAACCCCAGGCACCCATAAGTGGGGGGCCCTGGAGAGGGGGACCTGCAGGATCCCCAGCAGCACAGAGAAGCAGGACTCCCAAAAACCCAGAGAGAGGGAGCTCCTAAAAGGGGTTTTTTTTTTTGGCTGAATCTAGGTGGTTCAGGTTTTTGGGGTCTGAGTCTTTCTATTTTGGAGGGTTTTTTTTTGGTTGAAACATGATGTTTGGGGGGTTTGGGGGCTGTCTTGGTGTCTTGGAGTTTTGGGGGGCTAAATCTTTGGGGTTAGGGTTTTTTGGGCTGATTCTTGGTGTTTTAGAGGTTTTTACAAACATAGGATGCCCAGTGACTTCTAGAAATGGAGTTGGACAGGAGGAACCTTGTTTATCCCCCAAAACAGGATTTCTCATTCCCAACCCTTAGCTGGATGGAAGAGGAGGCTGTGAGGAAGAGGAAGATGTCCCAGTACCCCCAGGCAGGTGAGGAGGAAGTCAGTGCCCCTTTCCCCCTCTCTCCTGCTCCATCTCCCAGCCCAGCACGGCCCCTGGCTGCAGGACAACCCCGCTGCCGACGCCGTCCTGCCAGGGATGGACTGGGGGGATCTCCTTCCCCTTCCCTCTGGCACGGAGGCAAATCCCATCCTCTCCTTGTTCTCCTTCTTTTCCTCCTCTCCTTGATCCTTTTCCTCTCCTTCTTTCTTCTCCTTGTTTCCCCTCTCCCCTTCTTTCTGCTTTTTACTTCTTCCTTCCTCTCCTTCCTCCTGTTGCTTCATGTTTCTTCCTTCTCTTTGTTCCTTTTCCTCCTCTTCCTTTCTCCTTTTCTCTTTTTTTCCTTTTTCCTCTCCTACTTCCTCTTCTCACTACTTTTTTATATATTCCTTCCTGTCATTCTTCTTTCTCCTTCCTCCTTCTCCTTTTTCTTTTTTCTTTCTTTTTCTTTTTTCTTTTTTTTTTTTCTTTTTCTTTTTCTTTTTCTTTTTCTTTTTCTTTTTCTTTTTCTTTTTCTTTTTCTTTTTCTTTTTCTTTTTCTTTTTCTTTTTCTTTTTCTTTTTCTTTTTCTTTTTCTTTTTCTTTTTCTTTTTCTTTTTCTTTTTCTTTTTCTTTTTCTTTTTCTTTTTCTTTTTCTTTTTCTTTTTCTTTTTCTTTTTCTTTTTCTTTTTCTTTTTCTTTTTCTTTTTCTTTTTCTTTTTCTTTTTCTTTTTCTTTTTCTTTTTCTTTTTCTTTTTCTTTTTCTTTTTCTTTTTCTTTTTCTTTTTCTTTTTCTTTTTCTTTTTCTTTTTCTTTTTCTTTTTCTTTTTCTTTTTCTTTTTCTTTTTCTTTTTCTTTTTCTTTTTCTTTTTCTTTTTCTTTTTCTTTTTCTTTTTCTTTTTCTTTTTCTTTTTCTTTTTCTTTTTCTTTTTCTTTTTCTTTTTCTTTTTCTTTTTCTTTTTCTTTTTCTTTTTCTTTTTCTTTTTCTTTTTCTTTTTCTTTTTCTTTTTCTTTTTCTTTTTCTTTTTTTTTCTTTTTCTTTTTCTTTTTCTTTTTCTTTTTCTTTTTCTTTTTCTTTTTCTTTTCCATCCTCTCTTTCTTCCTTCTCTCTGTTATTTCCTCTCCTTCTTCCTTCCTTCTGCAGACAATTAGCTCTGGACAAATTCCCCCTGAAGAACCTCGTGGAAGAGGCTGTTTGGAATGGCTCCATGGCTCAGGAATACAATGGGGAGGAAAAGCTCTGGAGATCCCACATGAGGAGAGGCTGCAAACCCACCCCAGGGTGCTCTGAGGAGGAAAGAACCCCCTGTGCCAGGAAGGTGGACAGAGCTTCAGCCAGAGCTCAGACCTGGAAAAGGTATTAATATGTATTAGTTATATAAATACAAACAAATATGAGAGATAGCTGAGTGTGTGTGATAGGGGGAGACACCCTGCACACACCTGGCACTGAAATAAAGCTGCTTTCTAATGGTGAAATTACAGAGTTAGAGAGTTCAGTTCCTATTTTCAGTAACATTTCCTTGTTACCCAGCCCCACTCCCACACAATTCCCAGTGCCAGCACTCCAAAAGCAGCCGGGCTATGCAGTGAGGGGGGGGTGTCCTTGTGTCCCCGCCTTCCACAGCACTGGGAGCTCCAGTTCTTGAGGGCTGCCCTTATTCCAGGGAAGAATCTCCACATCCCTCTCCCCCTAGGAACTGGGTATGTCAGGAGACTCTGCAGTTAAAATTTGGAATGGGGCTGTTACAGTCTGAAGGCCTGCACTGTCAGTCAGATGCGCCCAGGCCGCTGTGCCTGCTCAGCAGCTTTGGATAAGTTATCACTTAGTTGTTCCTTTATCCCGGTATTTGAACGGCTCTCCTGTATCTTATCTCACTGTCGTTCAACGTCAAAAACAGTGGAACCCCCCTTCTTCATCTACTGCTGGCAGGTTTGCAAACAAGGCATTGCCCGAGTTATTTGACCCCATTCAGGCAGAGCATCCGGTACAGCACTCCCGCAGGATGTCCCTGCCCACTGTCCTACTCCCAA
Source organism: Irena cyanogastra (assembly GCA_013397155.1). NCBI lineage: Eukaryota > Metazoa > Chordata > Aves > Passeriformes > Irenidae > Irena > Irena cyanogastra. Next base: position 88,229 of record VWZV01009543.1, on the reverse strand, counting down.
TTTTCCCCATTCTCCCATTCATTTCCCATCGTCCTTTCAACCCTCAGCTCCCCCGCAGCATAGTTTCAGGGTGTCCCCAACCCCCCCTGCTCGGTATTAGGAACTCAGCCCCTTCATGCTCAGTTTGGAAGTCAAAAGGTCCTCTCGCACTCCCTTCCCATCACACCTTTAATCTCCAGGTTTCCCCAGAACCTGGTTTGGGGCTGCCACCTACCTCCCACTAAATTTGGGGGTTGATATGCCCCTTTCGCTTGAGTTTTGTGGATTCCATATCCCTCCCACTCCGTTTATGGGTCCCAGACCAAACTTCCCACCTCTTTCCCATCGCACTCAGACCCCAGCCCACCATACCCCGCTCTGGGTGCGGGGAGGTCCCACCCAACCCTTTTCCCATCCTGCCCTCACTGCTTCCCGTCGTCCCCCTCCCTCCTTCCCCCCTTCAGCTCACCCACAGCCGGGGATGCTCCCAGCGCCACCAGTGCCACCAGCACCACCAGGATGGCCCCAGCACCACCAGCGCCACCAGCACCACCAGTGCCACCAGTCTGGCCCCAGTGCTCCCATCCCCAGCGCCACCAGTGCCACCAGTCCAGCCCCAGCACCACCAGTGCCACCAGCACCACCAGTGCCACCAGCGCCACCAGCGCCACTAGTGCCACCAGTCCAGCCCCAGCACCACCAGTGCCACCAGTACGGCCCCAGCACCACCAGTGCCACCAGCACCACCAGTGCCACCAGTCTGGCCCCAGCGCTCCCATCCCCAGCGCTGGGCGGTGGCAGCGGCCATGCCCGGGCAGGGCCGGGTCCCCAAATTCCCTGGGTCTGGGCACCCCCAACCTCCGCCCTCCCCAGATTCCCCTGGCGGGGCGCTGGGGCCGAGGGGGCTGCAGGGGGGCAGCGCTGGGCGCTGTGGGTCCGCCGGACACTGGGCAGACATCACGGGCTGGGCGCTGCCTGAGGGCTGGGGCTGTGACAAGGGGGTGTCCCACAATCGGGAGACCCCCACTATTGGAGTAATGCCAATATTGCCAGTGGGACGTGCCTTGGCTTGTCTGACCCCTGCATCTGAGCTTAATAGCAGCAATTGAGGTGTTCAACCCCAAAGACACTAACAGCTCACGTGGCAGTGAGTCCAGACCTGCCAAGCTCCGGAGGTGGTGGTGGTCTCTGCCTGAGACACTTAAGATGAACGGTGGAGGAAAAGGAGGAGTCCTGGAGGAGGGTTATATCCAGAAGTTTATTCCTGGCTCGCAGGCATCTGACTCTTGCAACAGCTCCTGCAGGACTCTATCTCTTAACAGCTTCTTGATGGTTCCCAACTGACAGACCACATGGCTTGCTTGCCCTCTTAACCCCGGGGGAGAGGGGAAGGGGAGGGGTCACAAACCCACCAACCCGGTGAGGCAGAAGAGGGTTTAAGGCTGAATGTCCCAATCACCCGATGTCTCTTATTTGGCAGTTCTCAGGGGGAGTCTGGGGAGGGGAAGGGGATGATAAACATCTGGGTGTGGGGCCCCTTTGGGGAGCAGCCTAAACTGCTGTGTCATCCCACTGCTACACCCCACAAGCTGGTTATAGCCCCTCAGCCATCAGAGGAACCATGGGGTCACGCCAGCCCCCCCAAAATGCGGGCAGGGGGCCTCCACAAGCCATTTAAAACCCTGGAAACTGGCAGAAAGCAGCAGGGTCGTCCCCAGAATGGGCTCCCTGTATAGCTCCCTACAGAGCCTCCCTTCCCTCCTTCCAAGTGCCAGAGCCACGTCTCCCCCCTCTCCCACCATGCCCCACTGAGGATTCTGGGTACCCCAAAAACTTGCTCAGGATAGGGGATGCCCAAAAATCCCCTCAGGAATGGGGAATATCCCAAAATCTCTTCAGGAATGGCAGATACCCCCAAACTCCACAGATTTGGGGGATACCCTGAAACACCCTCAGGAACATGGTCCCCCCCATCCTTCACATCTCCTATCTTTTGCTGTATCATTCCAGATCGCTTCCCACTCCTCCCAAAATTAATTCCAGTCCCTAACCTGCATCCCACCGCTCCTAATCCCAATCCCACCCCTCCTGAAGATCCCCTTTCCAAACCCTATTCCATCCATCCATCCCACCCTTCCAAACCCCATTCCTCTCTTCCAAACTCCATCCCACTCCTCCCAATCCACATCCCACCCTACACCAAACCCCATCCCAACCCTCCCAATTCACATTCCACCTCTCTCAATCCCTATCACACCCCATCCTACCCCTCCTGGGGGTTTTGAGGGTGCTGTGAGATCACGTAATTTTTGGGGTGGAATTGAGCCATTTTGAGGTGGAATCATACCATTATGGGTTGGGATTGAGCTACTTTAGGTTGGGATTGAGCCATTTTCAGTGGGATTGAGGAATTTTGATGTAACAGACTAATACCTCTTGGATTTGGAATGCAAAACAATGGAGAAAATTTTCCCACATTTCTCCAAATATCCCCCAGAACCCCTAAATCCCAGTAAAATGATGGTGGTTTAGAGGTTTTATTCAATTGTTTTACCCCAGCCTTGGGTGTTTTTAATGGACAAACAGGAATCAAAATAAAATCAAAGCCAAAATAAAAAGATTTACATGTCAGCATCATGTGAGTGCCCATGGGGTTGACTTGGGTGGGTGGAAGAGCCTTTTTTAGAGGGGTCTCCACCCCATTGTGTTCAAAATTTTGGTCTTTGCCCCAGTTCATCACCATTTGGCTGTGGAAGACACCCATGGGCCAGAGAGAATTAGAATTGTGGAATTATTTAGGTTGGAAAAGACCCTAAAGATCATCCAGTGCTGCTTGACGGCAGAGGAAAAAACGACTGGATGGAGCAGATGAGATTTTTTGGGGTCTAAAGTCAACAAATCCACTTTTCCCAATTTCCAACATCAGTCTGTGTCCCAATGGATGTTCCTGAGCCCCTGCGTTCATCCAGGTGCCCATGGGGAACCAGGAGGATGTGGAGACCACCAGCCAGGTGCCTTCCAACGTTGATCACGAGGAACATGGGCCGCCAGGCCCTGCCCAACACGGATCCTCCAATGCTCTTCTCACAGTCGGAGCACTTGCAGGGCTTCTCTTACCAGTGGGTCCGTTGGTGTGAGGTCAAGGCAGAGCTCTGGGCGAAGCTCTTCCCACACTTCAAGCACCTGTAGGGCCGCTCCCCAGTGTGGACGCGCCAGTGCTTGACCAGGTCAGAGCTGCGGACGAAGCCCTTCCCACAGTCAGTGCAGCGGAAGGGCCTCTCCTCCGTGTGCACCCGCTGGTGCACGAGGAGATCAGAGCTGGTCTGAAAGCTCTTCCCACACTGGGGACACTCGTAGGGCCTCTCCCCAGTGTGGACACGCTGGTGGATGACGAGGCTGAAGCTGCGGTTGAAGCTCTTCCCACACTCCCAGCAGTTGTACGGCTGCTCCCCCGTGTGCAGCCGGCGGTGGCTGATGAGGTGGGAGCTCTGGATAAAGCCCTTCCCACATTCCAAGCAAACGTGTGGCCGTTCCCCAGTGTGGAAGCGCTGGTGGTAGGTGAGGCTGGACCTCTTGCTGAAGCTCTTTCCACATTCCAAGCACTTGTAGGGGCGTTCTCCTGTGTGAAGGCGCTGGTGGACCACCAGGTCGGAGCTCTGGCTGAAGCTCTTCCCACACTCCCCACACGTGTAGGGCCGTTCCCCGGTGTGGATCTTCTGGTGGCGGATCAGGTGAGAGCTCCAGCTGAAGCTTTTCCCACACTCCAAGCACTTGTAGGGCTTCTCCCTGTCATGGTGCTGCTCATGAAGAACCAGGTCCGAGCTCTGGCTGAAGCTCTGTCCACCTTCCTGGCTCAGGGTGGGTCTCTCCTCCTCAGAGCTCCCTGGGATGGGTTTGAAGCCATGCCTCATGGGGGATCTCCGGAGCTTTTCCTCCTTGTTGGCTTCCTGTTCTGTGGAGCTGCTGAAAACGGCCTCTTCCACAAGGTTCTGACATGGGGATTTGTCCTCCCTGGTCTCTGTGTGCAGCTCATTCCCTGGGGGAGGAGGGAAGAAAGAGAGGAAGGAAGAAGGAGACAGAAGAAGAAGGAGACAGAAGAAGAAGAAGAAGGAATGAGTGAGTCAAAGGAACAAGGAGAGGAGGGATTGAGGACAGACAGGAAGGAAGAAGGAGCAGGAACAGGGAGAAGAAGGAAGTGAGGAAGGCAGAAGAAGGAAGAAGGGGACGAATGAAAAAGGAGGAGGAAGGAGAAGAAGGAACAAAGGGGGGAAGAAGGAGAAAGGAGAGAAAGGAATGAGGAAAAGGAAGTAAGAGGAAGGAGCATGAATAAAAAGGAGGATGGAGAGACAGGAAAGAGAAGGAACAAGGAAAAGAAGGAAGAAGAAGGAACAAGGAGAGGAAGGAAAAAGCAGAAGAAAAGGGAGGGAGAAACAAGGAGAAGGGAGAAGGAAGAAGGAAGAAAGAAGGAGAGAAAGGAGATTTGCCTCTGTGCCAGAGGGAAGGGGAAGGACATCTCCCCCAAATTCATACCCAGCAGGACAGCATTGGCAGTGGGGCTGTCCTGCAGCCAGGGGCCGTGCTGGGCTGGGAGATGGAGCAGGAGAGAGGGGGAAAGGGGCACTGACTTCCTCCTTACCTGCCTCAGTGTCCCAGAGCATCTTCCTCTTCCTTGCAGTCTCCTCCTCCATCTGGCCAAAGTTTGGGAATGAGAAATCCTGGTTTTGGTGGAAAAAACCAAGATGTGAGTGTGCTGGATTGGAGCCCAAATCCATCTCTAGAAGTCGCTGGGCATCTTGTCACTATAAAAGCCTCCAAAACAGTAAGACACGGCCCCCAAAACCCCCTCTAAAATAGAAAATTCAGACCAAAAAACTACAAATGGCCAAGATTTAGCCCAAAAAACAATAAAAATACCAAGATTCACCCCCCAAAAACTTCAAAAGATCAAGATTCTGCCAGAGAAAAATCTCCCCGGAGGTCCCCCTCTCTGGTCTCTCCATTTTGATGTTTCAATGGTTCCCCTTCTCCCGGCTGCTGGAGTTCCTCCGTGTATTGGGGATCCTCACTCTGGGATGCCAGGGGTCCCGAGAATCCCAGAGGTCTCCCCACTTCGAGGCTCTGGTGGTCGCTCTTCTCTGGGCTGCTGGGGGTCCGGCGGGTCGTGTCCTCCCCCCACCCCGTGGTGCCTCTGCTTAGGGACACCGAGGATTTCGGAACTCCTGTGGGTGTTTTCTCCCCCATCTGCTTCAAGATGCTGGGCGTTCCAGAGTTCCCCCCAGCCTGGGTTTCTCTCTCTGCCGTTCCTTTGGGGAGCCCTCTCCAACCTATCCCCTTTCCCTGGCTGCCGGCGGCCTCCCCTCTCTGGGTCCGAGGGCTCCCCCCCTGCAGGCGGCTGGGGATCCCCGGCTGCGGCATCGCCTCTCTCCGTCCCCCCCAGCCTGGCCTCTTTCGCAGGGCCCCCAAACCAGTGTCCCAAACCAGTGTCCCAAACCAGTGTCCCATCCCCCCGGCCCGACCGGGCGATCGCCACGAGGGCGGGCTAGCGATGGAGGCGGCGGGGCCCGAGCAGAAAGACCGAGCCCCACCGCAGCTCCGGGAGCCCGGCAGCCCGCCGCCGGGGCTCTGCTCTGGTTTTCGGGACCACCCCAAAAAAACCCCACCTCCCGGAGACCCTCCGCTATCCTCCCCGGGGCATTTCCGGCTCAGCCTCGGATTCCCGGAAGATCCAAAGATCCCCCTCCCAGAAGAACTCTACCAGGAACCCCCCGACGTTTGCGGCGAGCTCCCCGTCCCCGTCACCTGCGGGATGCGGAGGGGAGGACGGGCGCTCCCAGGGCGGCGGTGCCGCAGTTACAGAGCTCTGGGCTTGTGGCTCCTCCTTTTCCTGCCCCTGCTCCTGCTTCTCTTCCCCTCCTCCCCCTCCTCCTCCTCCGGCTCGTTCTTTTTCTGCTGAAGCCTTACTCTTCCTCGTCGTCCTTCAGCCGTCCTCCCCCTGCTTCTCCTTGTTCATCCCTTCTTCTCCTCTTCCTCCTCCTCTTCCAGGCACCCTGGCTGTGTGTACAGACTGGGAAAAGAGGCTGGAGAGCAGCTGCGGGAAGGGACCCGGGGGTCCTGGTCGATGCCCATGTGGGTCTGAGTCAGATCCCTCGCAGTCCGTGTGCTGGGCGCACCAGGCCAGCATCGCCGGCCGGGCCGGGGCGGCACTCACGGACAAAACGTACTGTTGGGGATAGAAATTGAGTTAATTACTTACAAAATAATAGCAGGATAATGAAAAGTAAAATAGACTCTATAAACACCTTCCCCGACCCCTCCCTTATTCCCGGGCTCTCCCTCCTCCTTCCGGTGGCACGGGGAGATGGGAATGGGGGCCACAGTCAGTTCATAGCACCTTGTTCCTGCTGCTGCTCAGGGAGAGAAGTTGGGAGTCCTTCTCCTGCCCCAGCGTGGGGCCCCACAGGGCCTCAGGTCCTTCCAGCAAAGCTGCTGCAGCGTGGGCTCCTCTGCCCAAGGATCCACAGGGATCCCAGCACGGGCTTCCCAGGGGCTCACATCCTTCTTTTTGGGCATCCCCCTACTCCAGTGTGGGCTCCTCCAGGGGCTACAGGAGAATCTCAGCTCCAGCACCTGGAGCAGCTCCTGCCCCTCCTTCTGCACTGCCCTGGGTGTCTGCCGAGCTGTTCCTCTCACATGTTCCCACTCTGCTCTTCTCTGGACCTAATTCCATCTACCCAAGAACTTTTCCCTTCTTGAATCCATTATCCCTGAGGTGTCCCTGCCATCTCTGTTTGACCCACCCTTGGCAGTGGTGTGTCTGTCCTGGAGCCAGCTGGTGTTGGCTCTGCTGGACACGGGGAAGCTTCTGAAAACTTCTCACAGAAGCCACCCCCCTGCCACCAAAACCTGGCCACACAAACCCAACACAGGCACTAATGAAAGAACCCTGGAAGCCCCTTGCTTTCTCATTGGGAACTATTGGTCAGGTCACACCTCACATCACAGGTCCCACCTGGCCTGCCCCATTTGTCCAGCAGGACAGAAGGAAAAGAGAAAAGAGAAAAGCAGGAGATAGAAGAGAAGGAGGTAGAGAAAGAGCCAGAAAATGGGATCCTGGGAACAAAAGAGGGATGGGGAGATGCACCAAGATGGCAAGAGAGACAGAGAAGTGGAGAGGGGTATCTGTGGTTACTGCAGGCTCTGCTCTTTGCACAGATGGGAACCTGGTGGCACCAAGTTCTGCTGGTGGGCTCCTGAAGTGAAGTCAGTGCCTTTCCTTGGGAACTACAACACCTGGGCCCATTGTTGCTGTGCAGGTGACGGCCACCCAGAGGAGGGAAAGGCCAGCAACAGCTTTCTGTCCTGGCACCTTTCATGAGGGAGCAGTCCCTGGGCTTACTCAGTTTTGGGAGGTGGGCTCAGGAGGAGGTAAGAGCAATCTCAATAATCCACCATCAAAATTAGGAACCCAGCTCGCTGGTCAACCTCAGAGCTGGAGCAGTCCCCATGCACAGGAGACACTCCAGGAATGCCCCTCGTTCCCCTACTTGCCTCCTGCTCATCTTGTGCAGGTGAGAGGAAGGATGATGAGCCCAAGCATTAGTCCCCCCACCCCTGTTGCCATCTGACTGAAGCTGCACCCCGAGCACCCCAGGGAACTGTTGGTGGAGGTAAGGGAGGATTTCATGGGACCCCCCCTTCACACCATCTCATTCCCTCTTTTCCACCCTTCTCCTATGCCTTTTCCTTAGTACCTCCGAACCCCAGCTGCCCCCTGAACTCCATTTGAGGTCCCAGCCTCCTCCCATTCCCCACACTGTGGGTCTGAGCTCACCTAAGAGCTCCTCACTCACACCTGGATGTGCTCCCAGTACCACCAGTACCATGTACAGCCCCAACTCCCAGGAAATGGAAAGCAAAGAGGTTACTGGTGACAGCCAACATGGCTTTGCAAGGGGGAAACTATCCCTGACAAATTTGGTGATGTTGTATGGCAGGCCTACAGCATTGGTGGATGGGGCAGAGTAGCTGATGTGTTCTGTCTGAACTTATGCAAAGCGTTTGACACTGTCCCTCACAACATCATTGTCTCCAAAGTGGAGACACATGGATTTGATGAATGAAGCACTTAACTGATGAAGAACTGTCTGGATGGCTGCATGCAAAGTGTTGTGGTCAATGGCTCATTGTCCACATGGAGACCAGTGATGAGTGGAGTCCATACAGGGCCAGTACTGTTCAGCATCTCCGTCGGTGATGTGCACAGAGAGACCGAGGCACCTGCAGCATGTTTGCTGATGACACTGAGCTCTGTGGTGCATCAGATTCTGGAGGGAAATGATGGGCCATCCAGAGGGACCTTGACAGGCTTGAGAGGTGAGGCTGATGAAAACCTCATGAAGTTCAACAAAGTGAAGTGCAAGGCCCTACACCAGAGTCATGCAACCCCAAACACACCAACAGGCTGTGTGGAGAAATGATCAAGAGTGGCCCTGTGCAGAAAGACTTCGAGTGATGGTAGATGCAAAACTCACTAGGTGCTGGCAGTGAGCACTCCCAGCCCAGAAACCAATGGAGTCTTGAGCTGCATCCAAAGGACTGTGGCCAGCAGGTGAGAGAGAGGTGACTCTGCCCCTCTGCCCTTGTGAGACCCCACCTGGAGTCCTGGGCACAGGTCTGTTGTCCCCAGCACGAGAAGGACTTAGAGCTGTCAGAGAAAGTGCAGAGGTCATGAAGTTGATAAGAGGACTGGAGCACCTTCTCTGTGGAGACAGCTGAGAGAGCTGGGGCTGTTCAGCCTGGAGAAGGCAAGCTGGTGTGGAGAGCTCAGAGCACCTGTGCTGGTTCTGGCTGGGGTGGTGGTGGAGCTGTGTTTGGGGCTGTGCTGAACACAGGGCTGAGGACACAGACACGGGTTTGTTCTTGCTGAGCTCAGCCAGAGCCGAGGCTTTTCCTGCCCGGCAGCAGTGGAGAGGGAGTGGGGGTGCATGGGAAGTTGGGAGGGGTCACAGCCAGGACAGGTGACCCCAATTGACCCAAGGGATATTCCAGACCTTATGCGTCATGCTCAGGATAGAAACTGGGGGGAAGAGGGAGGAAGTGGGGGACGTTTGCAGTGATGGAATTTGTCTTCCCAAGCCACCATTCCATGGGATGGGGCTGTGCTGTCCTGAAGGTGCCGAACACCTGCCTGCCCTTGGGAAGCACTGAATGAATTGTTTTGCTTTGCTTGTGTGATGGTTTTTGCTTTCTGTATTAAACTGTCTTAATCTTCACTGACAAGTTTTCCAGCTTTTACCCTTCCAATTCCCTCCCCAGTCCTGCTGGGGGAAGAGTGAGCAAGCAACTGTGAGGGGTTTGGGAGCTGGGTGGGGTTAGATCACAACACTGTCCAAGGTGTTTTTTTACTGAGAAATACTACAAGTGTTAAGCAATAGATGGCAAATATCTGTTTGGGAGGGACTTCAGAGATCATTCCTTCCAAATAAGAAAGAAATGGACAGTGAAGAGCTGTGTCAGCCATCACCTTCCAGGCATGTGGAGAATCCAGTCTACATATTTTGTCAAGTGACACCCTTGCAAAGGCCCATGGTTTGCAGGACTCTAAGCAGTGACAATGCTTTAGAGCATTTGCATAAACGTGTCATTTCTCCTTTCTGAGATCAAACTCCTATAGCTGGAGATGAGAAGGAATTTTCCTTCATAATCTGCATGATATAGCTGGAAGCTTGTGATCAGAAAAGATTTAAAAATAAAAGGGTGACATGGATGGCTGAAACACAGTGGTCTGTGAAATTCATGAATCTCTCCTGTCTGTTCATGTTAGTGCCTATGAATGACTAATCAGTCGATACGGTGATCTCGTATTCCTTTCTTTCCCTCCATCTTATGGACTAATTGGAACATAGAACTGTTAAATAGGGATTTAATCCAGACTGGAGAATTTATACAGTATTTATTATTGTATACAATGGATCAGATAAACTGATAATGCAGCCAGCATGTCAGGGCAGAGAAGAAAAAGGTGATTACTCTGAAGTTAAATGCTCCAGCAATGCTCAGGTGATAACCAGTATTTTAATGATCATCTGAGAAGAATTTGAGTAGCCCAAGGGAGCCAAAACCTCCATTGTGCTGTGATCAGCATCAAAAAACCCCTTCTTAATAAACAGCTCCATCATTTCCAGTCGGAAAAAACAAGGGACGAGATCTGTACAGTGTGACATCTAATGAAGGCACATTTACAATGCAGCAAAGATTAAGTTTCTCTAGAAGTGGCTGTCTTGTAAGAGAGAACCCAGCTACAACAACTGGCAGGAGGAGACATCAATATGTCTTAATGGGGGAAAGCTAACTCGTTAGTGGAGTGAGCTTGGCTTCAGTTCTGTGTTTAGAGGGCTTTTCTTTTTCCTTTTTAAAACTTGTATTAAACTGGCTTGGCCATTCTCCAGCCAGGCCATTCATCAGCCAGCTCGAATGTAAGGATGGGGCTCAGGTTTCTCTAGTACCACACCAACCAGAAGTTGCTTCTACATGATTTTGCTATCAATGAATAAACAGATCATTTAAAGTGTTACTAATTTTGAAAACAAACCCTTTTGTCTTCACAGAAGATACATGAGAAAGGACAGTGTTGGTGTCAAGCAGTGTAGGGCTGGATGACTTCACAACTTCCTCTGCATCATCCATGTATTAAGGAAACTTCAAGGTCTGGGAAATGGGTCTTCCTCATTCTGAGACTCTCTGGCCATCATACTCCCACTTCAGAGACTTTCACTGCTGGCACTAGAGCCCCTTCACAGTGGTGGCTGAAGTGCCCTGACAGGCCCTGCAGGACCCTCCCATAACCCCCACTCTCTCAGTCACACCAGGTTTCCTCACTGGTTGCACCCCAGGTTTCCCATGGCCATCTCAGATGTTTCATTCCATGAAGCACTTGGTTCACAGTGCAGTAACACAGAAACAGCCCCAGCTGGTGCCTCCCAGGAGGGACTCCCAACAAAGGAACCCCTTGGCTTTGTCCCCTCACAGTCCAAGCGTGCCCCAGTCTCAAGTCTCAGCTCCTGCTCCAGTCTTTGCTCCTGTAGTGTCTCTCAGTGTCCCTCCCTGGGCTGCACCACAGCCCCCTGAACCCTTTATTGTGCAGAGTCCACAGTTCATGGCCTCTTCTCTCCCTAGACTGCCTCCAGACTTCAGCCTGCAGCTCTGCTGCAGCTGCCCCCAAGCCACCTGCACCAGGTGTGTTCACAGCCCTGCAGGGTTTCCTGGTGCCCAGGGGACATTGTGACACTGCAGGGCATCATGGAAACAGGGGAACTGTTTGGGTTTTCATGGCCAGCTTTTGGTAGTGGGGGCGGGGGGCTACAGGAGTGGCTCATGTGAGAAGCTGCCAGAATCTTCTCCCATGTCCAGTAGAGACAGTGCCAGCCAGCTCCAGGATGGACCTGCTGCTGGCCAAGGCTGACCCCATCAGAGATGGCAGTGATAATACATTTAAGAAGGGGAAAAAAACCCCTACTTCTTGTACAAATGGAATTGGGTGCAGAGAAGAGCAGAATGAGAGTATGTCAGAGGAACAGCTCTGCAGACACCAATGTCAGTGGAAAAGGAGGATCAGGAGGTGCTCCAGGTGCTAGAACAGGGATTCCCTTGAGATTGGATGCCCAAAAGAAGGCTGTGAACCCGTGGGAAGTTCACACTTCTCACCAAAGCAGGTGGATGCTTAAAAAGGATGTGATGACTTAGGAAGGCCATGCTGGAGCAGACACCCTGCAAGGACCTGCAAACCTGCAGAGGGAAGGGGCCACGCTGGGCAGCTTTGCTGGAAGGACTTGAGGCCCTATGGGGGACCCATGCTGGGGCAGGGGAAGGACTCTGGCTCCTTTCCCTAAACAGCAGCAGGAACAAGGTGGGATGAACTGACCATGACCCCCATTCTCATCTCCCTGCACTGCTGGAGGGAGGAGAGAGAACCCAGGAAGGAGGATGGGATAGGGATAAGGTGTTTTAGGATTTATTTTATCTCTCGTTATCCTGCTATGATTTAGTTGGTAAGAAATTCAGTTCCTAGTTCCAGGCTGTCTGTTTTGACATGACTGTGGTCAGTGAGGGATCTCTTCTGGTCCTCATCTCAGCTCCTGGGCCTTTCCTTATATTTTCTCTCCTGTGTCCAGATATGGAGAGCAAGGACAGAGTAGTTTTGGTGGCACACAGCATCCAGCCAGGGTCAACCTACCACCAGATCCTACACGATCCAGGACTGCAGCAAAAACTTTGGAAGAAGCTCCAGCCTCGTCAAGCACCAGTTGATCCATACTTGGGAGACCCCCTGGATGCCAAAACTATGGGAAGGGCTTCACTGTGAGCCCGAAGTTCCTGGAACACCTCTAGGACCCATCTGGAGGAGGTCTCTACAAGTTCTGTGGCTGCAGGAGAGGCACAAGGAGTCAAGGTCCCACCAGAACTACCACCTGAAGTAGAAGGTGGTGACAAGCCCTAAGCCCAGGGCCCCAGGAGCACCTGAGGGTTTCCAGCTAGACTCTGCTGAGCTGCAGGAAGGGGCTCACACAGCCTCTCATCCTGCCTCCAAAATCCCTTGGGATCCCCCATCCATCTCTGCATTCCCCCCTCCAAGGTCTCCAGGCTCCTGAGACGAGCACAAAGGAATGGAAGTCCCCGACTAGGGAGGCCATATACCCCAAAATTTTATCTCCATTCACCAATTTTCTGTTTTCCTCTACTTTTTCCCTTCCCATGTTCCGCCACAGCGGGTGGGAGCAGCCAAGAGCCCAGCGCTGCCCATCCAGACCTGCCGCAGCTCCATCCCTGCTCCTCCTGCGGGACAGAAGGGGTTTTGGGGGGAAGGGTGGGCGCTGGTTGTGGGAGGAGGAGGAGAAGGAATGGAGGAAGGATTAAGAAGGAGCGGGGTAAGGGACGGAGGTAAGAGGAGAAGGAGGTGGGATTACAGAGGACAAGGAGGAGGAGGAGGAGAAGCGGGGGTAGGAGAAGCAGGAAGCCGAAAAGGAGGAAGCTCCCGGGGCCACCGCTCAGCGTATCCGCAGCCCCTGCCCTCGGGAGCATTGCCTACACTCCACATCCCGCAGGTGACAGGGGAGGGGGAGCTCCCCCCAAATATCTTGGGGGGGAGGTGTCCCTGGGACCTTTTTTTTGGGGGGGAGAGGGAGAGATATTTCAAGTTCACCTCAGATACCTTGGGGTGGGTCCTTGTTTTTTTCGGGGCATGGGGGAGTATTTCGTCCTTGCAGGATTCCAAAGCTGAACTGCAAATGCCCCCTGGGGGATGTTGCGGGGTCTCAGGAGTGTTTTTTAGGAGGACGGTCCCGGGGCTGCGCCTTCCCGGCTCCGGCACCGCCGCCTCCGCCGCCAGCGCAGAACTGCAGGGCGATGGAGGGGTGGGGGGCAGGTGGGACATTGGTTTTGGGGGGTCTCCCGGGAGAGCCGGATGGGGGGTGGGAGCCCTGGGACCCCCAGAATAGGGACAGTGGAGAGCGGCCATACCGAAACTTGAGCCTGGAGGTGGAGGAATAATGGAGAGGAGGGGGCCCGGAGAGGAGGGATCCTGAAAAGGAGGGAGTCTCGGGACCCTCCGGGACCCTGAAGTAGGAAACCTGGAGAGGGGAAACCCCTGGAAACCTGGAGGGGAGGGAGGAGCCTGAAAGGGGGAAGCCTGGAGAGGGGCGACCCCCAGGAATGTGGAGAGGGGGATCGCCTTGTAACCCTGAGAGAGAAGGAAGGAGCCTGGAGAGGTGGGGAGCCCTTGGATCCCCAGGATGCTGAAAAAGGAACCCTGAAGACAGGGGACCCCCAGGGGCCTATAGAGTGGGGACCCTGGTGAGGGGTAGTTACAACCGGCCTCTGAAGATTATACTCGTGTTTATCTATCTGTCTATCTGTCTATCTATCTAGCTAATCTTTATGCACTTTTTTCTTTTTGAACTCCCCAATTTGGATGCAATGAAAAGGAGGTAGGCAACCATCTTTGTTATTTTTATCTACAGAAATGCAACAATATAAAAGCATAAAAATAACACATAAAAAAACATATAAGGAAAAGAAAGAGAAAGGAAGGATAAGAGTAGAAATTATAACCATCTGTGGATCCAGACATGGGACTTGATTGTTGCAGTTTTGATGTCAGTTGGTTGAAGTGATGGTCACAGTCTTGATTTGTTGAGGGTGGGTGAAGCTCATGAAACACAGACTTCAGTGGGTTAATATACACTTGAGTTTATGCAGGAAGGTCCACATCCTTCCCCTGGAATGGGGAGTTTGCACCGTCTATTACAACACTGTGGATCATATGCAATCCTCTGGTGGAAGGCTCCAGAAATTAGTCTGGGGCTCTTCAGAGATCTTTGATGGTTTATGACATCTGTTAAGACATGGCAGCTGTCTCTCAGTCATTTTAGCTGAGCTAATTATGGCCCACCAGAAGGGAGGAAAACCCTCAGCCCTCGGTCTGAATGTCCCAGTATGTCCCTCAGGGAGGGGAGAGTTTTTACAACTGAGCCAGTTGTGTAAAGGATGAAATTGCCCTGATCAAAGGCACTGTCCCACCTCGCTGGATCAGTTGCTTGTAGGCCTCTTCGTTTATTTGGCTCAAAGCCCAGCTTCTTGCTAAACCAAAGCTGATTTGTCGTGGTCATCGTCTGGGGCTCACACCCTCTGCCCCCGGGCTGTTCCCTTGCACATAACCAGCAAAGCTTTAACAAATGGCCAATTGTTTGAGCCATTAACCCAGAACATTCCAGTCTCACAGTGGGACCTTCAGAACCACTGACAGCTCAGAGAGGGGGAACCCCTGAGGCCCCCAGCAGCCCAGAAAGCAGGGAGCCCTGGGATTCTGAAACAGTGAGGGGGGGACCCCCAGCAGCCTGGAGGGGGCAGGGGGGCATGGAAAGGGGGGAGCTCCAGGACCCTTGTCATGATCCACTGGTAGGGGAGTGATGTTTGTTATAAATTCCCATCAAGCCAAACAAAGACCCGGACACAGCTGAGGAGCTCTTATGTTTTGTTGTTCCCAACACTTCCATGAGTTCTCTGCTCCCATCACAAACTCCTCCAAGGAGCTGGCTCACAGGGGCAGCACAGCTCAGCAATGTCCCCAGTCCCACCACACAGTTCTTGTGGAGAATGGGAGAGGCACAGCCAGGGAAGGAAACAAAGACTATTTCCAGTGCTTCAATCCTATGTTGGTGCTGCCTTGTGGGTGGGCTGGAGCTGGGCAGAGAAAAAAACAGGGAAGAGAGGGAGAATAGAGGCAGGGAAAACAGAGAGAAGAAATAGTGAGGAGGCCTGGTCTGCTCCCTTTTCCAGTTCACCTGGTGCAGCCTCTTGAGTAAACCAGACTTTTGGTGGGCTTTGTTCCTGTGGGCACAGCTGTCCTTCTCCAGTGGGTGAGACAGGGGGGCTGAGCACAAGTCCTGGGGCAGAGCAGGGAGTTCATAGAATCACGGGGTAGGCTGAGTTGGAAGGGACCCATCAGGATCATCAAGTCCTACTCCAGGCCTTGCACAGGACACTCCAACAATCCCACCATGGGCTGACAGCATTGTCCAAATGCTCTTTGAGCTGAGACAGGTTTGGAGCTGTCCTCCCTGGGCTGCCTGTTCCAGTGCCTGACCAACCTCTGGGGTAAAAACCTTTTCCTGATACCTCACCTAAACCTCCCTGACTCAGCTCCAGCTGTTTCCTTGCGTCCTGCCACTGGTCACAAGAGTGGAGAGGTTGCTTGATGTGTTACTCTTTGAGCCAGGTCTTATGAGCTCTCAGGGGACCCATCACACCCGAGACAGCCTAGCTACCCTGAATTGCAAAAAAATTAGCAGGATGGCTCCTGAGGCATGGTTGGAAACAGAAAAATGTTTAATAAAAGGCAAAATAACAAAGCTCTTACAGAGAAAAACCGAGACAGTGGCAAGAGTTCTTGCTCCTGCTAAAACACCCCACAAAAGCAAAAAGTTTCTTTGTTCTCTTTTTTTTTTTTCTAATTAATTGCTTAGGCAGGACTTCATGGTCTTGGCCCACTTGGACAGCCCCAGGTCTGAGGTGAAGTCCCAAAGGTCCTATGAGGTGTCCCTGCACCAAATTTGGGAGAGAAACTTTTGGGCTTTTTGCCTTTTTGAGCAGACAAAGAACAACCTGGTCACTCTGTGAACAGGGGCACATTCCCTGCTCCTGTGTTGCCCCTTGGGAGGATGTCGAGGAGCTCAATGAAGTCTCCCCTCAGTCTCCTCTTTTCCAGCTGGACAGATAAAGTGACCTCAACCGCTCCTCAAAAAGCTTCCCCTCCTAACCCTTCCCATCCTTGTGGCCTCTTTTGGATGATCTCCAGTGGCTAAATGTCTTTTTTTATCTTCTTGATGCCCAAAACTGCCCCCAGGAGTCGAGGTGAGGCTGCCCCAGTGCAAGGGAGAGGACAATCCCCTCACTAGCCAGGGTGGCCATGCTGGGCCTGATGACCCCAGGACACAGAGGGCCCTCCTGGCTGCCAGGCACTCCTGGTTTAGATCCAACTGGGCATTGACCAGGACCTCCAGGTCCCTTCTCACAGCTGTTCTCCAGCATCTCGTTCCCCAGTCCATACACACAACCAGGGCCCTCCTGTCTCAGGTGCAGAATCCTGCACTTGCCCTTGTTAAACTTCACACAGTTGATGGTTGCCTATTGCAGTGCATGTTTTTAATTGCAATTCGGTCCTAGCAGTCAGTTTTATAACCCCCCTATTTTATGTTGTTATAACACATTTTGTCATTAGTGAATTATTCCTTTCCCCTGTGTCCTTGGTTTCGCCCTAGCTGTCCATCTTCCCAAAGACCTGCCCTTTGTTCCCGAATGTTCCCTGTTCCTCCTACCACTGACTGCCAGTCTCTCCCCACACCTGCCCCTTTCTCTAGAGAGTGCCCTGTCATTTTTGTATCCTTTGAGGCCCCATTGGTTTGTTTAAGCTGCTTTCCTCCCCTGTAATCCCCTATTGGTTTAAACATTGTCTCCCCCGCCTTGTCTTCCTCCCCAAGCTTTTCCCCACTGGTTAAAGTTTTGTACCCTCCAGGTACCAGGGTCTTTCTGTCCCTGACCCTCCGGGGAATAGATGTTTGGAAAACATGCAGAAGACCTCTCCCTCTTCCTTGATTCTCCTGAGAGCCGTGCCTTTAACCTCCGTCCTGGAAAGGACTCGCTAGGCTTTGGGGTGATGTGGAATCTGTGAGTGTGTAGAGTAGATTGTAGTGTAGTTATCACTGGGTGAAAAATTTAGACTTTTAGGTTTTTAGTATGGGGATAGATGGAGGACAAAATGGAGGATTTTGGGCGTTGTCTTGCTTTCTTCTTCTTCATCTACTCCATTTTCTGTGGTGTTGGTGGCACAGGATAACTGGGTGGGGAAAGTCGCAGTGCAGATGTTGCATGTTAGAGAGTTAGTCAGTTATTGGAAGAAAAGTAGAAATAAAGTACGTTTTTAGAGTTAATTGGACAAGATGGCTTTGAAAGACCTTGTAACTGTACATCTTGTGACCTTTTTCACTGTGTTCTTCACCATGCTAAGCCTGGTGCAGGTGGTGTGGAAAAGTTTTGATAAGATAAGAAATAAACAGCAACCTGAAGACTGAAAAAGATCCCGTTCGTCTCTCAATTCCAGCACAGCCTTTTACTAGGCGTTTCCCCACTCAGGGGGGCCCCGGAGAGGCCTTTCACATTGTCCCTCCCCTCGGTGCAGTCCTCTCCCCGTGCCGTGGAGCAGCTGTGCCCTACAGCCGTGCCCCGGATTCAGCAGCTCTCCGGAGGGGGCTCGCTCTCGCCGACGGTGCCGGGAGTTACCGGGCTGAAGAAATCTGTCACCGCAGCAATTGCCCACATCTCTGATTTGTCGAGGCTTTTGCAGGGCTTCTCTGCCCTCGCAGGAGTTGATAGCTCCCAATTTAGTGTTGTTGGCAAGCTTTCTTAGTAGTCGAGTCCTGCCTCTAAGTCATTTATGCAGATGTTGAAGAGAACCGGGCTGATGATGGATCCTTGTGGAACCCCACTAGTGACTGGTGCCAGCCTGATTTCACCTGGCACTGTCACCCTTTGTGCCCAATACGTCACACAGTTATTCAGCTGTGGGCTGGACAGTTTGTCCAGAAGGGTCCTGGGAGAGACGGTATCAAAACCTTTGCTGAAGTCCAAAAACCATTCCATCTCTTGGCTTTTCTGGATCAACCACATGGGTTGTGCTGTCTTAGAAGGAAATCAGGTTCAACAAGCAGGACTTTCCCCTCATGAAGCTTGTGAGAAACGACATTCACTTGTGTTAAAATTTTAGAAGTTTAATAATAATGAAAATAGTAATGATAGTAGTCATGAAAATAGTAGTGAAAATTAGGACAATAAGAGACAATAAAAACAAAGAATTATGGACGTCCAGGTGTCTGGCATTCATCACCAGGCACCCCTTGCTAACAAAGGATTACCCCTTAAAAGCAATAGCCTGTTGCATATTCATATATCTCATACATAATTCAAACATTCTTTTCAAACTAGGGTGTTTCTGCTTAATTTCAGCTTTTCCTCCCCATCTTGTAAATCAACCTTCTTGGTTCCTCCAAGTCTGAGCTTTCCCGTAAGGAGGCTATATTTCTTCTCTTGGGATCTTGGTGTCTGTTGCTGTTATCTCTATCCAGACAGGATAGTGTGAAGAATTTCTTGATTGTCTTTTCCATTCCTTGAGCTAGTTACAAAAATATCTTACATCACATAGTTTCTATTTTAATATTATGCTGTAGCCTAAAAACTATATTTACCACACTACTTAAAAGAGAATAATACAGCACAACTTTCCAACATAACACATACAGTATTCATTTTAATATTTGCAAAGAGCCAATCATAAAATATTCATTTTTTCACAAAGCTGTGCTGGCTGTGACCAATAACTGTGGTCTCCTCCAGGTATTTTTCAATACCTCCCAGAGTAATCTTTTCTGTTATATCATTGGACACTGAAGTGACACGGACAGGTCTGTAGTTTCCAGAGTCCTCCTCCTTGCCCTTCTTGAAAATTGGGACATTTTTCCAGCTTCCAGTCAGTTGGGACCTCTTGGGTTTCCCAAGAGTACTCAAATATCATCAAGAGAGGCTTTGCAATGACATCAGCAACTCTGAGTATTCTTGTATGAATCCCATCAGACCACATAGATTTGTAGGGATCCAGCTGGATCAGCAGATCCCACACAAGTTTAGGGTCAGCTGGGAGTTGATCACTCTTGATCTCCTGCACTGAGATTCCCTTGGTCTGTCAACTGTGTTGAAGACAGTGGCAAAGAGTATATTAAAACACATCTGCCTTTTGCATGTCCCTGTTTGTGATGTGACCATCCTAATCCTGGAATGGAACAGTATTATTTCTACCCTTTGTTTTACCATTAATATATTTGAAAAAAACCTTTTTATTGTTCCCCATATTTCTGGCAGCTTCAATTCCAGTTGAGCTTTGGCCACACAAATTTTCTCCCTGCAGTGTTGAGCAGCATCTCTGTATTCTTCCTGTGTTACCTAACCTTTCTTCAACTGGGCACACACCTTCCTTTTTTCTTTATATCCAAAGAGAAATCTCTGTTCAGCCATGCCAACCTTCTACCTTGCTTGCTTGACTTCCAGGGTTTAGGAATTGCTGCTCCTGTGCCCTTAGAAGATGATGCAGTGATGGACTCCAGCATCTGCAGAAACATTTTCCCAGGGTACTCATTTGTTCCCTGAACAGCCTGAGGTCTGCTCTCGTGGCCAGAGTCGAAGTTTTGCTGGCACTTTTCCTCCTGTCAGCAGAGATTTTACTTTGATCACTCTGTGGTCTCTGTGGCTAAGATGGCCACCAATCTCCATTTTGCTCACAAGAGCCTCTCTGTTGACAGGCAGCATATCCAGGAGAGCATCATCTTTCCTTGTGTCCCTTAGCTCCTCAGGGAATAACTCTTCACTATCCTGGGCCTGGCTGGGTGGTCCATAGGAGACTCCCACAGTGACATCTGCATTATTTGTTTGCCCCTTTATTCTCACCCAGGCACTCTCTGTGCCGTTGCCAGCTGTGAGCTCCAGACATTCCAGCCCTTCCATTACATCCAATGCCACCCCACACCTCTCCTGCCCTGGCTCCCTTCTGGCAGAGCCTTTAACTATCCGACGGGGCACGCCTGTAACAGAGTTGTCTCATCCCACCAGGTTTCACTTACGCCAGCGATGTCAAATCTCTGGCAGTGGGCCAAAGCTTCCAGGTCATCTTGTGTGTTACTCCTGCTGCATGCACTAGTGTGGAAACATTCCAGGTGTGGTACATTGTAGCAGGATTGAGGGATCCTTTCCTCAAGTTTTGGCACTCCATTCCGTTGCTCATCACTGGTGAGCCTGGTTTTGTCCCTTTCCCTCTTAAAGGTGAATACCATCAGGCATCAGTAGATCAGGTGTTGAATAGATCGTCCCATGGTCAAATTACCCAATTTTTTTCCAGTTGCACCAGCCTTGGACCCACACAATGATGTGATGGATCTTTTTATTCCTGTCAGTATTACTCCTTGTTACCAGAAGGACCGAGGAAATCACTACCTGTGCTCCTGATCCTGTGACCAATTGTCTCAGGGCTTTGAAATCTCTTTTGATAGCCCTCAGACTTCTCTTTATTATTTTGTCACTGCCAGCCTGAAAAACCAATAGCAGACAGTAGTCAGAGGGCCTTAACACACTGGAGAGTTTTCCAGTGATGTCCCTTACCCGAGCCCCTGGGAGACTGCAGACTTCCCCGTGGGTTGGGTGCTGTCTGTGGATCATGCCCTCCATTCTCCTCAGAAGGGAGAACAGTCTCCTATCAAGCCACCCTTTTTTCCTCTAAACAGAGGAGATTGTGATGCTGGGTGCAGGTGGTGTTGCTTTAGGAGGCTCCTCTATCCCAGAAGCACCTTCACTCACCTCATCAGTTGTCTGGCCACCTAGTTCCAGGGCCTCTTACTTGTTGTAGAAGGACCTGTTCTACTTGTCAGGTTTTCAGAAGGGGGAGGAACCTCCCTCCTGGTAGCTGAAATCACTCTCTTCCAGCCTTCATCTTCAACAGACCCTTGACCTTGCAGGGTTCTGAGTCTCCACGACAACAAAGGTTCCAGTCTCTGAGAATCTGGAGACTGGAGTGTCTCTGAAAATAGCTGGTGGAAGTTGGGATTCTTGTATTTAGTGTCTGTTTAGGATTTGGGTGTTTTGCACTCATTTTTTTCTGCGCTGTGCGGGTCTTCAGGGCTATGCTGAGGATCCCCTGTGAGCAGAGACAGCACAAAGCCTTGTGCTTCCCTGACTGTCTGGTCTCCCTGTTATCAGCACTTCCATGTTTGTTTACCTGAAGCCCTCCTTCACCTCCTCCCCATTGTTACATCTGGTGGTGTCAGTTCTGTACTCGGTGGTGCCTCCAGCACTGAACCCCCTCATCTACACCCTGAGGAACCAGGAGCTCAAGGATGCCCTGAAGAAACTTGGGACTGGATGCATTTGAGCAGCCACAGTTTGCCCGTGGTCCTCTGTCACTGACTCCCAGTGCATGTCAGGACAGATAAGTCTGTCTTTCCTTATTTACATATTTCATACTACATGTTTTTCTTCTCCACTTGTGATGTTGTTGTCTTTAAGAAGAAGTGTCGTTACTCATTCTCTCCTCCTTCAGCATCCACCAAGCTTGTGTGACCCAGAGATTTTGTGTAAATAGGGAGGCTCACATTGTATTTAAATGAAATAAATTAACCTGCAGCTTTTTTTTTTTTTTTGGTCTTGAGATCCATCCCCATGAGAGCAGCAATGAACAGAAATGGGCGCAGCTTTGTGGCTGCCCCCAGCTTTGGGATGGGCCCTGGGCCTGGAGCAGGAGCAGCTCTTGAGGGCCCCAAGGCCGGGGCTCTTGTGCTGGCCTGGGCAGATGGGATGGCAGCAGGGGCTGCAGAGCTTTCAGCACCTCAGCCAGAGGGGAGCAGGGCACCCAGGGAGCCTCCTTGTGCCTTGGCCCAACACCTTCCCCATGGCTGGGGCTGAGTCCTGTGTGAGCTGCAGCTGCTGCTGTGCCCTCAGAGGGGCTGAGGCCGTGGGGCCACTGGCCAGAGCAGCCTGGCCTGAGCAGAGCTGTGGGGCCAGAGGCGGCTGGGCTGGGCTGGGGAGAGGCCCTTGGTGCTGCAGAGTGGGGGCTGTGTGGATCCCTGTGGTTTTAGGGTATGCCTACAAGCAGCAAGGGTTTAATTGACAGCTGGCATTTATTGGGGAGAGGAAAATGGAGTAGGGGGTGCTGAGGCCGCTGGGGGGGTAGGTGCTGGAGATCTCCAGGTATGGGGTCATGGGATTGCTGGGGTTGTCCAATGCAGGATGCTGGGTGACAAGAGTGTTGGGGATGGCTGTGCAATGGGTGCCNACCAGGAGCTCAAGGATGCCCTGAAGAAACTTGGGACTGGATGCATTTGAGCAGCCACAGTTTGCCCGTGGTCCTCTGTCACTGACTCCCAGTGCATGTCAGGACAGATAAGTCTGTCTTTCCTTATTTACATATTTCATACTACATGTTTTTCTTCTCCACTTGTGATGTTGTTGTCTTTAAGAAGAAGTGTCGTTACTCATTCTCTCCTCCTTCAGCATCCACCAAGCTTGTGTGACCCAGAGATTTTGTGTAAATAGGGAGGCTCACATTGTATTTAAATGAAATAAATTAACCTGCAGCTTTTTTTTTTTTTTTGGTCTTGAGATCCATCCCCATGAGAGCAGCAATGAACAGAAATGGGCGCAGCTTTGTGGCTGCCCCCAGCTTTGGGATGGGCCCTGGGCCTGGAGCAGGAGCAGCTCTTGAGGNAGGTGCTGGAGATCTCCAGGTATGGGGTCATGGGATTGCTGGGGTTGTCCAATGCAGGATGCTGGGTGACAAGAGTGTTGGGGATGGCTGTGCAATGGGTGCCGGGAGTGCTGGGTGTACTGGGCATCCAGATGAGGGTGGTTCTGTCTGTTGGGGGTGCCCAGGTGCAGGGTGCTGGGAGTGCTGGGTGTACTGGACATCCAGATGAGGGTGGTTCTGTCTGTTGGGGGTGCCCAGGTGCAGGGTGCCGGGAGTGCTGGCGATGCTGAGCGGGTGCAGCTCCTGTGCTCAGATGGAGATGCTGTTCTCTGTCTCCAGTGGGTTCAGGTAGTTGTATCTCAGCTCAGCCAGGTGGTTCCTCTCCTCAATCCGGTCCCGGATCTCCTCCAGCCGTCCTTGGAAGGCCCGGATGAGCCGCCGGGGTTCCACCTCTGTGAACCACTCCTCTGGGTACTGTCCCAGGAGCCTCTGGGGGAGACAGCGACATGGACCCTTCAGCTTCAACCCCTTGGTGCAGTTCAGGGGTTCTATGGCACCCTGGTGGGTGTGGAGCAATGGTGGCCATCCCCCAAGCTTGGTGACACCAAAGCACCTCTTGCAGTTCCGCAGGCCCACAGAGCTGTTGGGGGGGCACACAGGGATTGCGGGGCCAGACTCACCCTGTCCTTGAGCTGGGAGCTGAGGAGAATGAGGGCCACCAGGATGTTGGCAGTAGTGGCCACCTCAGGAACAGTGTCGAGGAAGTGCTGGAGGAAGGCCCGGCCCTTCTCGCAGGGTGGTGGGTGGCGCATGGAGGACGGGGCATTGGGGACGAAGGCCCCCAGATCATACTGCAGGGGGATAGATCACTGCAGAGGACATCCCCCCAAAACAGTGATGGGTTGGTGGGGACATCCTCCCGAAACAGCGAAGGGACAGGTGGGAACATTCTTTGGCAGATTGGAACATCTCAGCATGGCAAGAAAGATGGATGGGGACATCTCCTCCAGTATGAAGAGGGGATGGATGGGGACATCCTTCCAGCAGGGGAACCCATTAGCCGGGAACATAGGGTGAGGACATCCTTTCAACATGGAGATAGGATGGATGGGGACATCCTTCTGGCATGTAGAGAGGCGTGACATAGACATTGGGTCGGGATGGGGACACCCTTCCTGTGCACAGAGGAGTGGGAGGGGCACATGTCCCCAGCACGGCTCGAGGACAGCTGGGGATATCCTTTGGGTCCCTGGCCCATGTCCCACCTGCCCATTGTTGACGGCCGCGTGCTGCGCCGAGCAGGTGAACATCACCATGGTGAGGAACTTGATGAGCTCTGCCACTGTCTGCAGCGAGGAGGGAATACCTGCGTGGGGTGGGGACAGCCAAGAGCCTCAGAGACCTGCCTGTCCCCCTGCCTCCCTGGGGACATCCTGTGGCAGCCACAGGTTTTCCTACCTGAGGAGGTCCTGCCCAGGAAGCCATTGGTGAAGATGTCCATCACCCAGGCCTGCAGCTCGGTGTCCCCGCTCACCGCTGCATCCCCGCCATAGTAGAATGTCACAATGCCGGTGACAAAGCTGCCATAGGGACGAGGTGATTGTGAGATCCTGGGGCACGCCAAGACCACCCTCCACCCTCTGAAACCAGTCTCACCTCTCAATGGCTTCCCAGAGGCTCATCCCATCGTCTCGGTAGTGGTAGTTGGGGACATGGGACATGCCGCGGTGGCGGATGTCATCGGGGAGGCACAGGGACGTGTAAGTCACCTGCTCCAGGCCTCGCTGCACCACCAGCAGCAGCCCCTCATAGGTCACCCCGGAACCCTGGGAGGAGGGCCACCCGTGGTTGGGGAGGGCAGGAGGTGCCAGGCTTCAGTGTCCCCCAGTGCTCCCAGTATACCCCAGTACCCTGTACTGCTCCCAGGGTACAAGTACACACCCAGTGCCCCGGTACTCCCATATACCCCATTGCTTTCCAGTGTCCTCCACCCCATGTTCCCTAATGTCTCCCAGGTCTCTCATGCTTCCCAGTGCCTCCCAGTACACTACAGTGCTCCCCAGCAATTCCAGTACACCCAGTGTTACCAGTACACGCCAGTGTTCTACATTGGTCCCAGTAGCACCCCAGTACACCCCAGTGTTTCCAGTAGAAAGGCTCCCAGGAGATCCCAGTGCCCAGTAGAATCCAGTACCTCCAGTGCCCCCAGGAGACCCCAGCACTGCCAAGACTCCAGTGACCTCCAGTGTCCCAGTGGACTCCAGTAGACTCCCAGTGTCCCCAGTACACCCTTATGCCTCCCAATACCCCA
This sequence comes from Irena cyanogastra, assembly GCA_013397155.1. Taxonomy (NCBI): domain Eukaryota; kingdom Metazoa; phylum Chordata; class Aves; order Passeriformes; family Irenidae; genus Irena; species Irena cyanogastra. The sequence continues at coordinate 63,108 of VWZV01009543.1, read as the reverse complement.
GAGCATTCAGTGCCCCAGCAGAACCGCTCTCAGTCCCCAGGGCTCACCTTGTCAATGAGGCCACCCTGGTTTATGAGGACACTGCGGGCCAAGGTGTTGATGTGCAGTGTGAAGTGGAAGTGGGGCGTGAGGAGCTGAGGGAGGAACAAACACCTGGCAGGTAACCAGGGACGCCTTCATGGAGCTGGGGGGGCTGTCAGGTGAGGCATAACTGCCCTCAGATCTGGGGGCAGGGAGCAGCGGGTGGCCCTGAGGGGAGACCTTACCTTGAAGAGGGGGTGGCATGTGGGCAGGTGGCGCAGGGTGGCGATGGCAAAGACCTCCCCAAACAGGTGGGTCCTCAGCAGGTGGGTGAGGAGCTGGTGGCTGTAGAAGTCGGCGTTGCGCACCCAAGTCTTGGCCAACAGCCAGTCCCACTCATCATCACTCGGCAGGAAGATGGGGCTGCAGGGTCCTGGTGTTTGGCTGAGCTGTGGGACACCACCCTGTGGTCTAGGACCATTGCCACCCTCCTGACAGCAGGATTTAGGGTGGGACATTCCTACCTGGATGGCGATGGGGCGCAGGAGCCCATCTGTGCCCTGGTGAAGCAGGCAGAGTGGGGCCGCTATGTACTGCTGGCGCCCATAAATGGTGTCGGTTGGGATGTCCTCCAGCACCTTGTAGTCCACAATGAAAATCCGACCTTCTTGCAGCTCCTTGCCCAGGTCGGTGCCACCTCCCAGTGAGCCAGCGACCATCTCTGGTGTCACTGGGAATTTGAGTGGCAGCGTGGTGCAGCGATGGATGATGATGGGGTTGTTGCCATTGAGGAACTGGTAACCGAAGAAGTCATCTTCTTGCCAGTGCTTGGCCACATACTCAGGGACTAAGGGGATGGTCAGACATCAGCACCCACTCACACACCCTCCAGGCACATCTTATGAAGCCCTGAGTGATGCAGGGGGAAGGACAGGGGACAACACACAAGGCACCCACCAATGTCCCTGCCCCGTGTCCGGGAGAAGATGGTGCGCATCTCATCCAGGCTGTTCCAGGAGCTGCGTCTCAGCAGGAACCCCGACAGAAAGTGGGAGGCCCCTCTACAGGGCAGAGGGGGGACCTCAGCACACCCCTTGCCTTCTCTGGCCCCTTTCCCTGCCATCACCCACGTCCTCCACGGCCTCAGGACACTGCTTACTGGAAGATGAGGAAACCAGTGAAGTTGTTGGCCCTGATGCGGGAGAACTGGATGTTGGAGTCCAGCTCGAAGATGGAGTCCACGTTGAGGCAACGGGGCCACCCCTGGGCAAAGTTCTTCCACCTGAGCGGGGGGGAAAATGGGAGCAGACATCAGCATCACTGCTGACCAGCCCACCTGGCCAAAGCAGGCCTTGTCCCCATGTCCCTGCTGTCACCGGTAAGCCTCCTGCCGTGCTACCAGCTCCCGACGACGATGTTCCTTGAGGATCTGCAGCTTGTCGTCCACCAGCTTCTTCCCTAGAAAGAAGGGGGATGTCAAAATCGGACCTCTGGCCATCAGAGGAGGATGGAGGCAGGGTGGATCCTACCTGAGCCCTCTCGCACCTCCACCGTGGTGATCCCCTCCAGCCACTGGTAGCAGGGGAAGCGATACAGGGTGCCGTTGGGGGCTGTCACCCGGACGTCCTTGCAGAACCAGGCGTCCTCCAGGAAGAGCCGCCACTTATGCAGGCGGACGAGGACAATGGGGCCCAAGTCCTGCCCACAGTGCACAGACAGGCTCTTCTCCTGGAGAGGAGGAAATGGCTTCTAGGGGAATGGGCAGATGCCCTGTGGTGGCACTGGGGACACCAGCAGTGAAGAGGCTCAAAGCATCCCCACTTGCTTCCATTGCCTCCAGGATCCTTATCCTCCACCATCCCCTCAAAGTCCTTTTCCTTCCATCCTCCCAGAACACCATTCCTCCAATCTCCCCACACCACTACCCACCATCCTCCCCAGATTTTTTTCCTCCAGTCCCTTGAACCCCTTTCCTCCATCTCCCTCAAATCCCTTCCCACCATCCCCTTGTATCCCCAGGACAGCTCTACCACCCCTTGTGTCCCTATCCCCATTCCCACCTTCCCTGGCAGGAACAAGAAGGAGACGGTGGTCTGTCGGCTCTCGCCATAGCTGCCCACCAAGGTGATGGAGATGGAGTTGTTGGTCCCAGCTTCCACCATGTCACCTGTTGCCACTGTCACCTTGTAGGTGGCCATGACAAACTGCAGTGATGTCCTGGAGATGCTTTCAGAGAAGAGTGAGGGGCTGTGGGGTGCAAGCCTGCAGTTTTGGGTGATTTGGGTGTCGCAACCCCCATGGCCGTTGCGTGAGCGGGTGACAGGTTCTTCCTCCTCAGGGAGGTGTTATCAGATCACCGCTACTGGCCAGCATCGAGTACATCTGTCTCAACTGATATGGCCACGGGGACATTACCCAAGCGATGGCCCTGTGGGTGGCCGTGGGGACATTACCAAAGTGATGGCCCCGGGGATGACCATGGGGACATTACCCAAGAAACCGTCCCAGAGATGGCTATGGGAACATGACGCAAGCAATGGCCCCGGGGGTGGCCTGAGCCAAAGGAGGGGTATTCACCGTGGGCCAGGAGCTTCATGTGCCCCTGCCCAGGGTCTCCCCCTGTCAGGAACATCCCCAGCTGCCATTGGTGGGGAGGAAACAATGACACCAATCGCGGGCCCAGAGGTGGCTCTGGGGTCAGGGCCGCAGCGGAGCAGTGCCATCAGTGGCACCAGCACTGGGTCTGAGGGCATTCCTGGGGGGTGGTGAGGGGTGAGTGGGACTCCTGGCACTGGAACACCCCTGAACTGCCATTCCCGGGAACCGGAACCTTGAATCCACTATTGCCCAAAACCGTGACTCCCCTGAACCCCACTTTCCTGTGTCAAGACCCCCCTGCACCTCATTGCCCGGCCCTGGCACCACTTTCCATCCTCTTTCCTGGCCATCCCACCTCTCCTAGCCCCCAGCCTCTCCCTTTCCTTTGAACCTGGAACCCCGTGCCCATTCCTGCCTTTCCCAATCCTCAAACCCTCCTTTCCTCAACACCGGGGATGCCCTTGTGAAAAACGAGGTTCACTTTCTTGATACAATTTAAAGAGTTTAATAAAAAGACAGTAGGAGACAGAAATAAAGTAAAGGGTTAAAAACAGCCAGAGTGTTTGGCATTCAGCCAAGAGCACACATTTTTGGAGATCTTCTTTAAATACTTTCTATATTACATCAGCTTGTTGCATATTCATAGACCCTTATGTATATTCATATTTTTTTCTATAAACTAGTTTACATATTCTAGGCATTATTTTGTATGACTCTTCTTTGGTTCTGCTTTTTTAGAGCATGCGTGTTTCTTGGCTGTAGTTTTGGTCTGTTTTATTTATCACTTCTAGTTTGGTCTTTGGTCTATACTTTCTTCAGATGGTAGATGCTGATACTTGGCGTATCAATAGCAGGGTCTTCATTACGTGTTCACTGGATGTTATCCTGACTAAACAGACAGCTCATTCATAATTGTATCAGCTATTACTACTGCTATGTCTAAGTTTTTGTTAATAGCAGAAATAAAAGCAAAGTTATTTTAACATTATACATATAGCATTCATCTTAATATTTGTGAAAAGCCAACAATGTAATATGTATTTATAACACCCTGAACCCTCCTTCCTGGAGATCTCACCTCTCCCCACCCTTATCCCCACCTTTCCTTACCCTGGGCCCCCCTTGAACTGCAATTCCCAGCACCAGGAACCCTGAACTGCAATTCAAGAGCACTGAGACTGCCTGAGCCATTGTTCCAGGCACAGAATGACCCTGAATCCCCTTTCCTGGCCACCCTGCCTCTCCAGGAATCTCCAAGATCCTCCTTTTCCTTCGTCCTGGGACCCCTTGCACCCCCATTCCTGCCTTTCTCCTTTCCTTAACTCTGGGGACTCCCTTAGCCCCCCTCCCCAGCTGTCCTGGCTCTCCATAACCCAGGACTCACTTTTGCTCAACACTGGGGACCCCTTGAACCTCCCATCCTATTTCTCCCAATCCCTGTACACCCTATTTCCTTGACCTTGGGACTGCTCTGAATCCTCATTCCTGTGCACTGGACCCATCCCCCTGCACCCCCAAGCCTGGTACTGACACCCCCAACACCAACTTCTCCACACCGGGACCCCCTGAACCCCCTTATATGGCACCAGGACCCCTTATCCTGCACCCGTATCCTCCACTAATACCCCCCTGCACTCCCTTTCCTGGCCATCCCATCGCCAACAGTCCCCAGCCTTCCCCTTTTCCTTGACTCTGGGACCTGGATCCTCATTCCTGCCTTTCCCAGCCTCCAGATCCCTTTTCTTTCACTCTGAGGATCTCCAGGTCATCCATTCCTGGCTAACCCAGGTCTCCCCGCCTTGTGATTCCCCTTTCCTTGAAACTGGGGAGCACAGGACAGACTTTCCTGGGCACAAGAACACCCTGGAATCCCCTCTGCAAGACCCTGCACCCCATTGTGAGAAACGATGCTCACGTTTAAAATTTTAAAGGTTTATTAGACCTTAACAAAACACAACAAAGGACTAAATAAGGAAAAAGGACAGCACCGAGAGCATAGGACTATCTGCCCTGTGCTCATCCACAGAGTGGCTGCTCCCCCTTTTATACCCCTGGGGTTTGCATCAGCCAACCCTGGCCCCTCCCAAAGTCTGTCAGTCAGCTCTTCTTTGCCGCCCTTTGCTGGGGACTGCTTTCTTGCAACTTGATTGGAGGTCAGGTGTGCCATAGCACGGCCCCCCAGCAACAGGCTTTTCCCTTCCCATGCAAGGGGGCAATGCACACGCCCTCCCTCCACAAGCCTTTGGCAACCGAGGCTGTCTGGTGGCAACAATACCGAGGGGGGGAAGGGGACTGTGGGGGGAGCAGAGGGTGTCTAGACAACAAATCACAATAAGAAAACTATACATTAATAAAATGTACATAATACTCATCTCTTAATTCCGAAAGCCAACTGTTGTGTTACTCATCTATAACACCCTTGAAATCGTCTTCCCCAGCAACGTGTACACCGTGCACCCCCTCATCCTGAACCAATCCCCCCTGGCATCCTCTTTCCCAACCATCCAAACTCTCTCCACCCCCAGCTCCCCCTTTCCTTGGCTCTGGGACCCCCAGGCCTCCTAAGTCCCCGTGTTCCCCACTCCCTGCACTTCCTAGGGTGAGGCTGGGGATGTGGAATGCGGGAAGTGGGAATTTGGGAGAGGAATTCAGAACTTCGGAGCACTGGGATGGGGTTTCTCCTTCCACTCCCCACCATCCTGTGCTTCCCAGAGCCAGAATCTGGCTGGAATCTCAGAGTGGTGTTGGGTCACTGTGTCTGTCATCACTGCCAGCATCATCATCCTGAACGGATTTGGTGTCCTGGTAACACCCCAAGTTGGGTCGGAAAGACAGCAGAGCAGCATTCTGAGGATCCCTCACGGCAGGTGCTGGTCCCACTTTATGTTTTCTATCCTTGTTCAAGCCCCACAAATTTCCCGACCAGCCCCACAGATCCCATCCCTGCCCCATTGATCCTCAACATAGCCCAACAGATCCCATCCCATTCCCATTGAGAGGAATGATGGATTTGTCTTTACAAACAAGCTGTGGGTCTGCTGGTAGATAAAACTAGCACTGAGAGATAAAAGAAACAAAGGGAAGGATTCCACTGATTGATGAATGGAAAAAGACATTTGCCTTTACAAACAAACTGTAGGTTTGCTGATAAATTAAATTGGATATTGAAAGATGAAAGAAACAATGGGGAAAACCCCCCAATTTCCGTAAGAATTAAAAATTAAAAGAGAGGGTTATACATTAGAGGGAAATCTCTGGTATCAGGTGTTCCGGGAAGTCTGTGCCTCTCAAGTACCTCAGCCAATGGGGAAAGAGAGAAGGGAAATGTGTCTGGAGAATGAGGATAAAAAGGAGGCTGCGTCCTGCAAAAATTGGAGACACCCCAGAGGAATGCCCCATGGCCTCTGCCTTTATTCGAATAAAGACAAAGGGCTCCTCTGTCTCCTTTTTGGACATAAACCTCTGGTGTTTGTGAATTAATTTTCCTGACACCACAGACCCCTCTCAGAGACTGAAATATTATAATTTATGACTTAAACATTTTAATGAAGGACTTTTGCCTATTATAACAAAACTGTATTACAAAAGCTGCAGAGACGACCACATCTTGAGTAGGCCTCCTGACTTAAGCCCTGCAGAGCTCACTCATGAAGATAAGATAAAGTAACAACTCAGGGCTTGGGACATTCACAAAGCACGAGCTTAACACCTTCAGGGTGGAAATCACAGTCCCAGGCTATAAACTGCCAGGCTCGAACAGACCCTCGCACCATAGTGATATAAGGAACTTATAATTAAATTTATAATTTGCTTTATAATCAAGTATGTTAAAAACAGATAGTTCTTGCTTCACCACAACAGGACTTTGCTTCTTTGCTACCGTAAACAAGACTTTGCCTATTCGTTTAAAACTGATAAGCAGGAAAAAACTGGATCTGTATTTTGGACCACGACCAGAAGCCTTGGCAAACAAGCAGACGCCCAGAGAGCATTCGCAAAGAGCAGGTTCATCCAAAGCACACCCCAAGGACGACTGCTTTTACCACATTTACTTCATCTGACGGCCCTGCCTGCCGGGGACCACCAGAAGATAGTGGATAGCACAGAATGATAAGAAGCTTATTACCATACAAAGAGGAGGTAGGCGGGATAGGCTGTGAATATGTATAGGCAATGTTAAAATCTCCACAAATATGTATGAGCTTAAGGGTATATAAACAGAATGTCTGCTCTGTTTGGATACACACGCTTGGTGAAAATATTCCCTGTGTGTCCAGCGCTGTAAGAAACATACCTGCTTCACAACTGTTTGTTAGTTGTGGAGGTCTTACTCCACATGTCAATAGGCTGGGGGGAAAAGGCTTTGGGTGTGTGTTGGAAAAGCCTCTGGCCACAGTTGCTGTGACCACCCATCCTCCACTGTGCAGAGAAGCCCAGCTGAGGGGCGCCTTCACCCAGGAAGAACACCACGTCCATGTGAAGGATAGAAGAGGGGGTGTCATGGCCCATCCAAGCCCTCCCAAAGGGGTCCCCAGACCCTGCACCAGAGCACTGCAGCATGATGCAACAGACCCTCAGAGTTGCAAGGGACAGTGTCAAACTGGCCCCCTGCAAGGGAGGCATACGGGCATTCCCACCTGGCTCAAAGCGTATTTTAGTCCACAGGATTCTACACTTACCAGTGTGGTGCCGTGGGGACCCTCACCACCAAGATCAGACAGAAGGGAGCAAGGAGACCTCGTTGGGACCCTCAGACAAGTAATGTGCTCCACCTAACCTGTCTCCCTACCCTCCCACACACTCTTTTCTCTTTTCTTTTCTTTTCTTTTCTTTTCTTTTCTTTTCTTTTCTTTTCTTTTCTTTTCTTTTCTTTTCTTTTCTTTTCTTTTCTTTTCTTTTCTTTTCTTTTCTTTTCTTTTCTTTTCTTTTCTTTTCTTTTCTTTTCTTTTCTTTTCTTTTCTTTTCTTTTCTTTTCTTTTCTTTTCTTTTCTTTTCTTTTCTTTTCTTTTCTTTTCTTTTCTTTTCTTTTCTTTTCTTTTCTTTTCTTTTCTTTTCTTTTCTTTTCTTTTCTTTTCTTTTCTTTTCTTTTCTTTTCTTTTCTTTTCTTTTCTTTTCTTTTCTTTTCTTTTCTTTTCTTTTCTTTTCTTTTCTTTTCTTTTCTTTTCTTTTCTTTTCTTTTCTTTTCTTTTCTTTTCTTTTCTTTTCTTTTCTTTTCTTTTCTTTTCTTTTCTTTTCTTTTCTTTTCTTTTCTTTTCTTTTCTTTTCTTTTCTTTTCTTTTCTTTTCTTTTCTTTTCTTTTCTTTTCTTTTCTTTTCTTTTCTTTTCTTTTCTTTTCTTTTCTTTTCTTTTCTTTTCTTTTCTTTTCTTTTCTTTTCTTTTCTTTTCTTTTCTTTTCTTTTCTTTTCTTTTCTTTTCTTTTCTTTTCTTTTCTTTTCTTTTCTTTTCTTTTCTTTTCTTTTTTCTCTTCTCTTCTCTTCTCTTCTCTTCTCTTCTCTTCTCTTCTCTTCTCTTCTCTTCTCTTCTCTTTCTTTTTTCTTATTTTTCTTTCACCAACATCTAACCTCATTTGGTTTTAATCATGTTTTTTGGATATATTCTGAACCTTCAAAGTTCTCGCTGTTTTATACACAGAGACTTAATTTTCTTTGCTTTTCTTGGTTTAAACTGAGTGGTAACTTCCTCTCATTCCCATGGATCCCCCCAGCCCCTGGCTCCCCCTGCTCTCCCTGCCCTGGTTTTGTTGGATCTGCAGTGTCTCCAGGTCACAGGGGTGTCTTTTCTGGGGGCACTGACCCAGCTGGGTGCGGGAATCCCAAAGTTCCGACTTGGCTCTGGCCCTGCTCAAACAGAGTCCCATCTAGATACCCCAAAACCATGAAATGAGGGAGCCCCTGGCCAGGCTCTGACAGTGCCACAGACAGGAAATACAAGGCGTAGGAAACTGGGGGGCTTTGAGGCGTCTAAGGAGTCCCAGAGTCAAGGAAAAGGAAGAACAGGAATGGAGAGAGGTGGGATAGTAGGGAAAGGGGATGCGGGTGGATATTGGTCCAGGATAGAGGCCTGCAAAGTCTCAAGGGAGTCACAAAGTTAAGGAAAAGGGGTGCAGAGACTTGGAGAGATGGGACAGAGAGTGCAGGAGTCTCCAGTGTCTGGAAAAGGAGGCTCATGGGTGGAGACACCTGTAATCACTGGGAAGGGGAGTGCAGGGGGTCCCTGGTGTGAAGGAAATGGGGTCCGGGAAAGGCAGGAATGGGTGTCCAGTGAGATTCCAGAGCCAAGAAAAAGAGAGGGCTGGAAGAGGTGGGATGACTGGGAAAAGTGGGGCAGGCAAATATTGGTTGAGGATAAAAGCACTGCACCACAATCTGGGTGGTGAGAAGAGGACATGAAGAACATGTTTTTGTCCCGGCACATTTCTCTGTGCGAGATGTCTCTGAATCTTTAAGTCCTTGTGAGGTTGTAATGTGTGTAGTGATACTTTGAGCTGAGAAGGACCATGCAGAGAGCACAGAGATCTAGTGGCACTTTGCAGGTTGTAAAAGAAAGAGGACTGCCTCTTGAATGTGGTGCAAATACAAAGTTTCAGGGGCAAGCTCTGGGCAAGCTTGTTGTCCTGGCACAATTCTCTGCGCGAGATGTGGCCGAGAAGCTTTCTGTTTGGATTCAGATGACAAGAGAGGCTGAATGTGGTGGTACATAGTGCTTAGAAGGAAAGTGCACAGCCCAGGTCTGTTTGGCAGAAGCAATGCTTAGGAGCACTTCACTGCCTGCAGAGTGTTCTGTGTGAAATAGACGAGGATTCGCCTCTGCAAGAATGAAAGCGTGATGGGTTCCAAAAGGTGAAGAACAAAGCCAAGGAGCACTGGGCTGGTGTGCATAATACACAGGCTGCCAAAGGAGCATGTCTATCAAATTCAGGTTACCAGTTGTCAAGTAGGAAGTTCAACAAGAGCAACTTGTGCTGCTAGCACTTCCTCTTCCAGCCTTATTGACAAACTGCTTCCCCCATGTTTAGGTCCTGAGATCCAGAGATAATGACGGTAGACACAGTGGAGAACAGAGTGCACTGGTGGGTTTGATGTGGCATATCTCCAGCAAAGGGGAAGCTGCAGCCCATCAATGGCTTTGTCTTCTACAGTCTGTTTGATGGGGGCAGCTGCTGAAAGTTGGCAACAGAACTGCAAGAGTGAAAAATGTGACAGTCCACATATGCTAAAAGGAGGTACATGGTCGCAAGTGTGTTGTGCAAAATTGAAATGCTGCTAGGAGAAATAGCTTATTTAGTCTGCCTTGACACTTCCTTCCTTCTCTGTGACCTCTAGCTGCTTGCACTCGGGCCGCTCTGAAGGTGTATGAAAGTGATTGTGCTTGAATATCAGGTTTCCCAGGGAAGAGGGAAGTGCAGCAAATGCTTTCTGTCCCGGCACATCTCTCAGTAGTAACTGCAGCTGGAAATGCTTTACTTTAGCCATGGGCTCTGCCACCTTGGGAGAATGTGCTGGTGCTATCTATAGAGTTGAGAAGGAAAGTGCAAATCACCAGTGTCTTTCATCTAGTTTAGAGACTGCAAAGGGAAGATGAAGACCAACACTGGCTTTTTGTTCTAGGACTTTTACTTTGCAAGCAGCTGCTGTACGTTTTGAAGGGGTTTGGGATCTGTGACAGTGAGAGGTACATAGATGGTACATAGAGCTTGAGGGAAAGTGCATATCTCCAGGGAGTTGGGTGCAGTTCAGTGGGTGTGAGTTACGTGTTGAGTGGCTGATTGCACAGAAGTCCCAAAAGAAAGAGGCCGTGCTGCAATTGCCTTTTCTTTTTCAGCCTTTAAACTACGCAGCCAATGATGAAACGATTCCTCTTCCTCCCCTGCTACATGCAGGATCACCTTCTGTCAGTCTACAAGAGCCAGGATCCACAGTGGAGCTCTTTACCACACTGCTCCCAACATGAATGGGGCTGGGCCAGAAAAGCACTTGGACGCTGTCAGTGCTCATCAAAAACCACGCGATGGTTATGTTGACTCCTAAACAAAGGAAACACACCCAGCCCAGCTTGAAACCACCCCAAGTGCAGAGCTAAGTTGGGAATGTCCCTGCTCTCACATCTACTGTGCCAGCACAAAAAGATTTCACTGATCTTCTCCTTCCAAGTGCATCCTTTTCTTAGCATCACACTCAAAGGACAGCATGAACAAACAAAGCTTTTCACTCTTGTAGAATCTGCCAACAAACTTGAAAGACAACAAACTTGCCCAGAGCTTGCCCCTGAAACTTCGTATTTGCACCACATTCAAGGGGCAGTCCTCTTTCTTTTACAACCTGCAAAGTGCCACTAGATCTCTGTGCTCTCTGCATGGTCCTTCTCAGCTCAAAGTATCACTACACGCATTACAACCTCATGAGGACTTAAAGATTCAGAGACATTTCGCACAGAGAAATGTGCCAGGACAAAAACATGTTCTTCATGTCCTCTTCTCGTCACTCAGATTGTGGTGCTGTGTCAAATGTCTTGGACATGGAATGACTGGTGCAGGAAGTGCTTCTCTCCTGGCACATTTCACTGAACAAATGCTCCATGGACAGTTTGGACTCTGTGAAACAAAAAGGATATTAGTGTACCTAAAGCTGAGGCGAAACCGTGTGTAGCACACTGTGGGTGCATGCAGCATACACAGAGAAAAGTGGCAAAGCTGAATGCCATCTCTGGGCTTCAGTCCTGTCCTGATCACAAGGTGAAGAATGAAATGGCAGAGCACTGGGCTTGTGTGCACAGTGAACAGAATTGCAAAAGTCCAGCAACAGCTCGTTCTCAGCCTGAGTCTCCTGACAATGCTCTTGTTGCTTGAAAAGTAACATGAAGCAATTTAGGAAGAAACCTCAGGAGGGTTTACTTTGGGAGAAGCCAATCCAAAGTGACCCCTCCCAGTCACTGGCTTGGGAAAACAATTCTGTAGGAGAAAAGTGGAAAAAACTATTTATTTAACAGATAAAGCATTCACTAGAACAAACAAAAAAAATGAACAATATGAAAGCAAAACCTCTTGCCGCTCCAAAAGAGATGACAAACTCAGAAGTCCCCTCCGTGGCTGTGGCACGGCTCTCTCAGTCTCTCTCAGTCCCTCTGTGGCTGTGGCTCGTCTCTCTCAGTCTCTCTCAGTCTCTCTCAGTCTCTCTCAGTCTCTCTCAGTCTCTCTCAGGCTCTCTCAGTCTCTCTCAGTCTCTCTCAGTCTCTCTCAGTCTCTCTCAGTCTCTCTCAGTCTCTCTCAGTCTCTCTCAGTCTCTCTCAGTCTCTCTCAGTCCCTCCGGTGCTGGAAATGCCGCGGCCCAGGCCCGGCCCGGCAGCCACAGGTGCGAGCTGCTGCTGCTCTTCTGGGTGTTCAGTCCAGAGCAGGGTTAAACAGGTCCAAAGAGAAAGAAAACCCACAGTCCAGGGAACTTCTCTGCCTCAGCTAGCTAAAAACTAACTAAAAGCAAAGGAGAGCTCTGTCCTGCTGTCTGTCCATCTGCAGACAGCACAGCCCAGGAGCAGGACGCGGGGGAGCGAGTGCAGTTTGTGATAACAAACTCCGCGCTTCTTCTCTCCCTCCTTCGCTCTCGGAACAAATCTTAAAGGTGCAACACTTATTATCCAGCCTAAACAGAGCGGAAAACTGGGGATAAAGGCATCATACAGCCAACCCAGGACAAGCTGTTAGACTTCATCACAAAATGTGGAGATTAGCTCTTTTTTACACTCTCAGTGTTGCAGAGTCTATGATAAGGGAGTCCATAGATCACCTAGAAGCACGTGCCAAAAGAGATGTTCTTCACGTACCCCTTCTCCAAGCAGCCCTGAAACTGCACACAACACACTGCATCTCTGTACTTTCTTTCTCAGATAGATATGCCATCACATTTTCCACTCCCGCAGCTCCATTGCCAACTTTCAGCAGATGCTCTTACAGAAAAAAGCTCCAGAAGGAAAAACAAGGGCAGGGCTGCACCATGCGCTTGGCACGCCTAAGTCACATCAAACTCACTTGGGTCCCTCTCCTCTCTGCTGTGACTACCATTGTGTTGTCTGGATCTCGGAGCCGAGATGAAAGCGCAGGTGTTTCCACGGAGGGCTGGAAGAAAAATCGATAGCAGCTAGAAGAGCTGTCCTTAAGATTCTGGCTTAAGACTGTAAGGTGAATTCAGCAGGCAAGAAAACAGCAGCCAGCTTTTTGCAAGGCTTTAGGCTGCGCAGGGGGGAGCTGGACTCGAGCAACTGGGACATGTCACAGGGTGTCCACTGCTTCCAGTGCCCCCTCCCAGTGCTCCCAGTGCCTCACCTCAGTTCTCCTAGTTCTCTTCAGAGCTCCCGGTAGGACTCCCTGGTTCCCCTTCCTGCCCCCAGTTCCAACCAGTGCTCTCAGCTGACTCTCAGTTCGCTCCCAGTGGATTCAGTGTTGCTCCCTGCAGCACCATCCCAGTCTCACTCCTTGTCTCACCCCAGTGCTTCCAGTGCCATCCCCACATCATTCCCAAACTGTCCTCAGCGCTCCCAGTATTCTCTCCCAGTGCTCCCAAGGTCACCTCCTGGCTCCCTCCACATCTTTTCAATCTCTCTTGTGTCTTTGGCTCACCCCAAACTGACTCCAGCTCTTTCAGATTTATCAAGGCCAGAGCAAAGGGGGATTTCTATGGAAGATGCAGAACCCCTGTTGGCACAAAAATTCCCAACGTTTCACCCGCTGTCCCAAGGCAACACTTAAACCTGTCTTTTCCCACCTAAATCCAGCTTTTCCCGCCTAAACCTGTCTTTTCCCACCACCAACTCCGGGAAATCATGCATGCCAAGGACCTGAAGTCCTGGACATGGCACCAACGTGGAGACACAAAACTTCCTGCAAAGCCCAATCTCCAAATCCTGCAGCTGCTTTAGCTGTTCCCAACCTGGAGACAACCCGAGATCACCCGGGGCGCAGAGATGGGGCACGAGGACACCCCAAGACCCTCAGACCCCCTAGGGGGAGGTGGGGAGTACAGACACCAAGACCCTCCAGGCCTGGAGGTGATGAAGAGGTGCCTGCCCTCAACCCTGATGGGATCCTCCCAAGTTCAAACCCCCACAGGGCTCCCCCTGAATTTTCTTTACCAGTGTTTATTGATTGGGCTTTTCCTAGTTTTCCTTTGCTTCCAGGAAAGGTTTCTCCAGGGTGATTAATAACCCACCTTTCTCCCACCTCTGTGTTATGACTTAAGAATTCATCCAGATGTGTCACAAATGACCTCCACTTCTTTCAAATAGGAAAAAGATGTCACCTTTTCCCTGCTCTGGTCCGTCCCCACAGGGAGGACTTTGGTGTCTGTGCCAAGGGCTGTGCAGACACTTTGGGGTGGAGCAGAGGCTGCAGTGGGTGAGTGTGGAGCAGAGATCCTCCCACCTTTGCACAACTTGCTCTGCCCATCCCAAACAGACACTTCAGTCCCTTTGACCCATTTAACCATTTCTCCAGTCTCCTACACCATTCAGTGTCAGCCATTGTCAGAAAATCTTGCTGTCCTCAGTGGCTGCAGCTTTAAATGAGAAAGTTCAACACGGCAAAAGTTCAGAGTGCTGGAGACAGCAGGTGTTTCCAGCCTGTGTGTTCCATACTTTGTCTAAAAGGCTGTTGATATCTGGATGTTTAGACACCTTTTTAGACACTGAGTTGCATTTATCATCAGGAGATGTAAAAAGCTTCATCTCCACATCACACCAATAAGCCACATTGACCTCGCTCCACTGATCCCAGACCAATTCCTGCCCTCTGCCTAAAGCCCCCAGTCCCAGCCCAGTTTAGGCTGTTCTTACTCAGCACTGCCAGTCCCACCATGATGGACTGAATTGCCTGCAGTCCATTTCATGAGGTTCAAAACTAACAGGAAGTTCTCAGCTTTAATTTTCATCTGGCTTAGCCCTGAAGCAGGTCACCAGAGTCACCTAAATCCCCAGAAATGTCCCAAGGAAGGGACAAAGTGCCCAGCCAAGGCTGTGCCAGTGGTGCTGAAGTGGTGACTTCCACTATCCCAAGAGCAACCCCGGTACTGCAGCCTGAGATCCCTGAGAAGCCACATTTCCTTAAGAGCAGGAGCAGCAGCCTGATGGATGTTTAAAACTTTGGCAATTCAGATGGACAGTTCTGTCCTGTGCCTCCATGACAACCTTCAAAAAGGAGCACACCCACTGATTTCAGCACATGAACGATCCCTGCAGGAGAAACTCAGGACAAGCTCCCAGATGTGTCCCCAGTCATTCCCTCACTGTTGTTAACAGAGCTTTAGGACAGTACCTAGAGCCCCTGTGCTCATGGCAGGTGACCACAGCTCAGCTGGCAGTGAGACCATGTGGCAGGTCCCAGGCTCCCATTCTGGACAATCCAGTGCTGTGGTGGCTCGTGGTGGGTCACAGTGGCCACAGACTTGGCTGCTCGCACACAGGTCTGTGTTGTCCCAGGATTCACAACAAAATCTCTTTTTCCCACCCTGTCAGAGAGAGCAAAGTCCCAGCACCTGCTGCAAGGTTCAAGTCTCCATGCCCAGGATTTGTGCCAGGGACAAGGGGACTCAGCCTCCCTCAGGCAGCACCTCCTGCTCTGTTAAACATCACAGCCAATGTCATTCTGGGGCTAGAGCAGCAGCAAGTTCAGGCTGAGGAGAAAGTTCTTATCAGAACCCTTGGACTTCACACCGGTGTTCCCAGGAACACCCAGAGGGTCATGGTTTGGTTACCAGATGAAGAATCATTAGCACCTGGTGGGTTTGATGCCTTAGGATTTTAACTTTTATATTTTTTCATATATTTGTGAACCTGCAATTCTTTAGTGTATAATTCTGAACTCCGTATAGAGTGTTAGCTACTGTCTTCCCATTTTGGTCAGACAAACAATTCCTCTCCAGGCCTGGGAATCAAGGACACCTCACGGTCTCAGGCCCCGNTTTATATTTTTTCATATATTTGTGAACCTGCAATTCTTTAGTGTATAATTCTGAACTCCGTATAGAGTGTTAGCTACTGTCTTCCCATTTTGGTCAGACAAAACAATTCCTCTCCAGGCCTGGGAATCAAGGACACCTCACGGTCTCAGGCCCCGAGAGATACAAACAAAAGGGATTTGGGGGGGAGCAAACTTAGGGTAAATGGCTTCATGACCTGAAGCTGTAATTGGAGATTAACCCCCAGTATGCAAATGGACCAAACTTATAAAAGTGTGAAAACCCATGACCCGCTGTCCATTTTTGAGTGTAGCCCCTGGGAGGAGGCTTCATCTGCCTGAAATGCACCTGAAGGCCCTTCAATAAATCCAACCACTTTTTAGTCCCTTAATTTTGTCTGGCCTCTGTTTTTAGATAACCCTGGAAAAGGCATCAGGTTAATACAATGCTTATTTTTAAAAACCCATTGGTCTATGGAACTGCACAATACTTATTCTGTAGGATAAAGAACTGGAAAGCAACCAGCCCAGTTGTGCCAACTTTTACCAGTAGAGATATAACTTTGGGGTTGCCAACCACCAGGGACCACCAAAGGGTCCCCCAGGACAGAAGAATGCGTGCATAAAGGGAAGAGGAAATATGTTAATGATTTTGGGGAAAATTACTATCATATGTATGTTTACTCCAGGAAAATCAATGAATATGTGTATAAAATAGAGTATAGAAACAGAAGCATTTTCTATAATTGGTGTGTACTTGGTGGAGTTACACCCCACACATCCAGCCAAATAAAGAACGCCTGCTTTCTACAGGAAAACACATGACAGAGTTCCTCAAACATAGAACTGAAATGCACAAGAAATAAAATGCTCACAAAATGTCACTAAACTGTTACCAAGCCACCAAAATCCATGAAATGGAACCAGGCAATTTAATTTAAACAGTAGAATGTGTCAGGCTCCTTATCTTTGCTTTTCAAAGAACAACAAGTACAGTACGTCCACTATCCTGGTTTGAAAAGACAGGAGTCTGCTAAGGAAGGAGTCTCTCTTGAAATGGAAAATGTAAACCCCCTCCCTCCAAATTATTATAAGTTTGAAATTAAGGGGCTCTCAGGCAAAGATATGGGAATAGGAATAACAGTTCTTTACTAGGAAAATTAAAAATACAAATGCAATAGTATAAACAAAAAAAAAAAACCCCAAAATCACTGACAGAGTCAGAATATGACCTGACACCCTGTGGGTCAGGGTGTTGGTAGCAGTCCCATGAAATGGTGGCTGCAGCCCTCCTGCAGTGACAGGGGTGGTTCTGCTGGAGCAGTGGTCCTGTAGAAGGAAGCGATCCTTCCTCTGAAGGTCCAGCAGTGGTATAGATGGGCCTGGTCTTCCTCTGGGAATCCAGTGGAGGAGAAAGCTGCTGTGGTGTTCCAAATATCTGAATATTCCAGGTAGGAATGCTTGGCTTCTCCCTCCGGGTGATTCCCTCTGGGAATATGTACTAAATACAGACAGGTTAGGGAGCCCTGACAAGCTGGCTCTGATGTTAGAAAAAAATCTATTGATGTGTGGGCAGGAGCTGCACCACCACTGTAAAGTGAAATGAGTGTTGAAGGAGCACGGTGGGTCCCAGGGAACTCTGATCCCTGCAGAATCTCATCTGACAGGGATGGGCCAGCTCAGCTGCACTGGGATCACAGATCACTGCACTTCCAGCTGCCAGGTCAAACATCACCTCATCACCTTCCTACTGAATGCTTATCACTGCTTGCTGTGAATGACAGGGGAATTGGGTGGGGAGTAGCAACGAATTGACATTTACTGACTTTCTGAATTATTGAAAGGAAACGTAATCAATTGTCACATAAACATTTATTGCTAATTCTACACAATTAAGTAATTTAATTAAATGTATTACTTACCATGCCCACAAAGACACTTCCTTCAAAGGGAAAGGAGAGTGCTTCAAACCATGCCATAGATGACCCCTCATTTAAGCAAGGCTTCTACAGTTTTCTTTCTGTAAACCATAAAAAATTCACATGATTGACTTTTTTTTCAAACCTGACTTTTATGGCAGTTCACTTGTGCGCTGTGAGTCCCACTTTAAAAAGCTTTTGAAGATATTGTTTTATCTGCAATGACTTTGTTTCTGTAGTCAGAAAGTATTTTTAATTGTTCTTTTAACCATTACTGCCCTCAAAGTGGGTTTGCCTTAGAAAAATAGAAGCTCAAAGATGCGGGTGTGAGCAGGCTGCTTCCCTTGGAGAAATCAGAGCAAACACAGAGTTCAGATCTGTGATTTGAGGGGTCCCAGCTGACTGGAAGCTGACTGGAGAATGTTGTCCTGATTTTTAAGGGCAAGGAGGATGCCAGACACTACAGGCCTGTCAGTCTCACTCTGATACCTGATAAAAGAATGGAAAAGTTTATTCTGGGAAGTATTGAAAAACACCTGGAGGACAATACAGGCATCACCCAGAGTCAGCATGGCTTCATGAGGGGAAAGTCCTGCTTGTGAAATCTGATTTCCTTCTATGACAGGGCAACCCACTTGGTAGATCCAGGAAAGCCGGTAGATGAAATCTTTCTGGATTTCAGCAAAGCTTTTGATACTGTGTCTCCCAGAATGCTTCTGGACAACGTGTCCAGCACACAGCTGGATAAACACATTGTGGGATGGGTGAGCAACTGGCTCACAGGTCAGGCACCAAGGGTGGCAGTGACTGGGGCAGCACCACGCTGGCAGTGGCCACCAGAGGGTTCTGCAGGCTCCATTGGCAGCCCTGGCTCTCCAAAGTTTTTACTGTAAATTTACTGATGGCACTAAACTGGGAGGAGATGTCACCTGCCTGGAGGGCAGAGAGGCTCTGCAGAGAGACCTCCCAAACAGAGATGGGCAATCACCAATGGTGTGGAGTTTAACAAGGGAAGGGTCAGATTCTGCCCCCGGGATGGGCACGCCGGCTGGGCGTACGGACTGGGGAAGGAGAGGCTGCAGAGCAGCAGCAGGGAGGGACCTGGGGGTCCTGGCCAAGGGCAAGCTGAACATGAGCCAGCAGTGCCCTGGCAGTCCTGGAGGCACCACATGTGCCACCGTGTCCTGGGGGCAGCAGGCCCAGCATCCTGGCCTCCAGGCCAGGGAGGGGATGGTCACGCTCTGCTCCGCACTGGGGTGGCCTCACTTTGAGTGACAGCACAATATAGAGAAGACATAAAGCCACTGCAGAGTGTCCAGAGGAGGTCACAAGGATGGGCAAGGGTCTGGAGGGGCTCTGTGAGGAGCAGCTGAGGACACTTGGTTTGTTCAGCCAAAACAAACCAAGTGTTTGTTGGAGGAGACCTGAGTCTCCTGTTCTCAGTCTCCTCACCTGAGAACAGGAGACTCAGGTCAGACCTCACTGAGCTCTTCAACATCTTCCTGAGGGGCAGTGCAGGGGCCAGCACCAATCTCGTCGCTCTCATGAGCAGGGACAGGACTCGAGGGAACGGCTGGAGCCGAGTCAGGGGAGGGTTAGGCTGGATATCGGGAGAAAGTTTTTCATCTAGAGGGGGGTTGATCCCTGGAACAGGGTCCCCAGGGAAGTGGTCCCAGCCCCAAGTCTGTCTTGGGACAAGAAGCATTTGGACAATGCTGTCAGGCCCACGGTGGTATTGTTGTGGTGTCCTGTGCAGGGACGGAGCTGGACTCAGCGATCCTGATGGGTCCTTTACAACTCAGCACATTCTGTGCTGCTCTAAAATCCCTTCAGCATCCAGCACTCAGCTTTCACTCCAGAATAAAGCTGTTCCAGCCTGGTGAACACAGACATTCCACCCCTCCTAAGTACAGCACCCACGATATTCCTTAACTTCTTTGGAGGAGAGAAAGAAATAAACTGAAAGAATTAAACTGCATTTAAGTGTCACTGTGACAATTCCATGCCCTTCCTTACCGGCTACTTGTAAGGGGGGCCATTTACTGAGGACCTTGGCAGGAGCTGTGGCTTTCCCCGGCCATGGGAGGGGATAGAGCAGGGTGTGGGTGCCCCCCGTGCCCCTGTCACCCGTGGGGGGGGTGGCAGTGACAGGGGACAGGTGGCCATGGAGGTGCCACCAGGGATGCCAGGATGAGGGACAGGTGACCATGGAGGTGCTGCCATGGGTGTGGTGACACCAGGGCACACACAGCCATGGAGATGCCACCATTGGTATGGTGACACCAAGGGATGTGTGGCTTTGGAGGTGCCACTGCAGATCCTGGGATGCTCATAGAGATGCCACCAGGGGACAGGTGGCCATGGGGTGGCAATGCCAGTGGGCGTGGCAGTGACAGGCCATGCGTGGGGCCAGGCTGGGGTGGCTCTGTGCCCACCCTGTGGGTGGCCCCGCTGGTGCTGAGCCGGTTTGGCCGGGTCCCAGTGCCGGGGGCTTGGCCCCGTGCCACCGTCAGTGCCAGCCCTGGCACAGGCACACACTGGGACAGGGACACATGAGGCAGGAACAGGCCCTGGGGACGGGAGAGACCGGGCACCCCGGGGGGCTGTGCCAGGCCAACACCTCCCACCCCACACCCCAAAATTCATCACCCCCCACCCATCATCATCATCACCCCAAAAGTCATCACCCCCCCCAAACCACGACACCCAAACCATCCCCATCACCCCTCATCCGTCAGAATTACCCCAAAAGTCATCACCCGCCATCCATCAGCCCAAAATTCCCCCACCCCTCACCACCACTCTCCCACCCGCGCACCCCCCTCACCTGCCCCATCCTGAGCTCCCAGCGCTGCTCAGGCTCCGCTGTCGCCGTGTCCCCTCCTCCTGCCTACGGAGCGCAGGTGCCGCTGCAGGGGTGGCCTCGTCCCCTCGTGTCCGCTCGTGTCCCCTCGGGTCCCCTCGGGTCCCCTCTACCCTTGGGCGCCTTGGAGGAGAAGAAAAACGCCTCCGGGAACAGCGACCGGCGCGCGCTGGCCTCGGGGACACTCCCGTCGCCTCCCCTGTCGCCGTCAGTGTCGGGATGGCTGCGGGAGCGTTTCCAGCCCTGCAGCCGCGCCCAGCGCCGGCTCCCGGGGACCCTCGCCCCCTCCGGCGTCACCGCCGGTCGATGCCACTTGTAGGTCTTCAGTAGGGCGGGGGCCTCTAGGCTGGCCGGGCGGGCTTCCACCCCCATCTCTGGGGGGGAGAGTAGAGTTTGGGGGGTTCAGGGGGTGGACTTGGGGATGGTGGGACGGGAGGAGGCATTTTGGGGGGTTGGATTTGGGAGTCATGGGATGGGGAGAGAAATTTTGGGGGGTTCTGGGGCTGGATTTGGGGTTATTGGGACAGGGGAAGGCGTTTGGGGGGGTCCATGGAGTAGGTGTGGGGGCGGTGGGATGGGGAGAGTCACTTTGGGGAGCCCAAGGCATGAATTTGGGAGTGATGGGATGGGGGAAGTAATTTTGTGAACTGGAATTGTGGGTGGCAGGATGGAGAGAATCATTTTGGGGGGGTTCATGGGCTGGATTTGGGGTTGGTGGGATGGGGGAGGTATTCTGGGGGTCTCTGGACAGGCGTGGGCGGGGTTGGGATGGGGAGAGTCACTCTGGGGAGTCCAAGGGTTGGACTTGGGCGTGGTGGGGTGGGCATCCCCACCTTGAGGGGTCCCCAATTTTTGGCGTCCCAAATCCCCGGTATACCCCTCTCCATCCAAGGGTCCCAACTTTTTGAGCTCTCCTGCCCAGCGAGGGGTCCCCAATTTGTGGGGTCCCACCTCCCTGGGATACCCCTGCCCATCCAGGGGGCCGAAATTGTTGGGTTCTTCTCCCCACCCAGGGTGTGCCCACCCAGTGGATGCCCACACCAGCCCCTCGCAGCCCGCACCCCTGCCGGGGACAGGGTGCCAGGGGGACAGGGTGATGGGTGCCCCGCCGTCCCTGTGCCTCGGGCGCAGGCGGGACCGGAGGCGTATCCGTCGCGCCCCGGCCGTGCTTCCCCCGCGGCCCCCCCTGCACCCTGGGGACGCCCTGGTCCCCGCATTGTCACTCGCTCGGGGCGGGGGGCGCGGTGGCATCGCAGGACGCCTTCTCTGTGAAATCCCCGAGGTGGCACCGGCGCTTTTGATCACCGCCACCCGCCAATTTGTCACCGGCGCCCCAAAGAGGGGAGTGACCCACATCCTACAAGGGGGGTGACAGCATTTTTGGGGTCGCCTCACGCCACTTCCACGCCCCCCGCATCCCCCCGAGGATGCTGCGCGACCCCGTATCCCCCGCGCTGTCCCGGCCGCAGCATCCCCCGAGGGGACCTTGGGGACTTTGGGGGCTGCTCCCATGTGTCCCCCGCCCCGTCCCCGCGGTGCCTCCGCTGCTGCGCCCGCGCTCGGTCCCCATTCCTGCCGCAGCTTCCCCATGTGAGCGGGCAGCAGTTTCAGTCATACCCTCACCTCCTCCTCCTCCTTCTCCGCCTCTGCCCCGGGCGGTGGCGCCGCTGCTCCCGCTGGGGACGCACAGGCGACACGCGGGGAGCACCGCGAGTCACCCCTCGAAGAGACTGCCGCGTCACGGTGAGTCTTAGAGTCCCTCCGAAATGACAGCTGGGGGGCCCGGGATGCTGCAGGTGCCAATCTGGGGGCTTGGTGCTCCTTTGGGGGTGGGGGGGAGCATTTGGGGTCTCCAGGATGGCTCCCGAAGTCCTCTCCCATCACCCCAAAGCACCCCCAGCCCGTGCCTCAGTTTCCCCCTTGCTCTGCAGGGACCACCCGGAGCTGATGTCCTGGAATTGGATTTATTTCGGAGGGTTTTGGGGTCGGGGTTACTGGGATGGGCTGGCGAGCCAGTGGGGTCGGCCAGAGCGTGGCTGGGCTGGTGGTCATCTGGGCTGGGGGCTGTCCAGGCTGGGGGCTGCAGACCAGAGTCCAGCTGGGATCCATGGCTCTGGTGTCCATCTGGACCAACGTCCAGCTGGTATCCATCAGACCAACGTCTGCTGGACCAGTGTCCATCCAGACTGGGCCGGTGTCCGTCTGGACCACTGTCCAACCTCTCCTGCCTCCATCCAGCCCAGGCTCCCTGGCCGTGGCCGTTCCTCACTGCAGAGTGGACAAGACCCATGGTCAGTCACAAGATGACCCTAAACCCCTTCCCACCAATGCCACCAGGCCACCCACCCCGAGTTCCCGGGCCACCAGTGTCCCCTGGAAGCCAGGCCAGCTCTGGATCTCCTGGAAGAGGGCGTTTCCGGGGCAGTCGGTGTGGCCGAGCTGGCGGTGGCCGCGCAGGGTGAAGTCCGGCCGGACGTGGCCAGAGCGGACAGCGCAGGGCAGGAGCTCGTCCCGCACCAGGGCCAGCGTGTCGGGGTCCGGCAGGGTGGCCGTGAAGTCCCCGACAATGCCGATGCCAAAGCCTTGGGTGTTGTAGCCCTTGGTGTGGGCACCCACCCAGTGCCACCCCCGGCCCTCGTACAGGTAGCCATCCGAGCCCACCACAAAGCTGTGAAGACATGATGGCAGTGAGGGGACAGTGGGGGAGACTGAGGGAGGACAATGGTGGGGACTGCAAAGAGACAGGGATGGGGACAGGGATGGGGACAGTGGAGAGGCAGTGATGGGGATTACAAGAGGACAGTGATGAGGACAGTGCGGGGACAATGGTGGGGGCTATGGGGGCTTATGGGGACAGAAGGGGAAACAAGGATGGGGACTGTGAGGCAACAGTGATGGGGACTGGAAAGGGACAGGGATGGGGACTGTGGGGGCTTATGAGGACAGCATGGGGACAGGGATGGGAACTGGGAGGGGACAGTGGTGGGGACTGCAGGGGGACAATGATGGGGACTGCAAGGGGACAGTGGTGAGGACCATGGAGGGGCAGTTATGGAGACCATGAGGGGACAATGGTAGGGACTCTGGGGGGACAATGGTAGGGGTCAAGGGGAGACAGTGAAGGGGACCGTGAGAGGACAGTGGTGGAGTCTGTGATGGGACATCGACATGGACTGCAAGGGGACAGTGATGGGGACCACAGGGGATGACAGTGACCTTGGGGGTTGACAGGGACCATGGGGAGACAGTGACCGGCCCCATGGGGCGTGACAGGAACCAGTGGAGGTGACAGTTCCCACAGGGGTAAAATGACAGGAACCAGAGGAGTGACAGGGATTGTGGGGGTGACAGTGCCCACAGGGGTACAATGGCAGGGCCCATGGGAGGTGACAGGAACCAGTGGAGGTGACAGTCCCCACAGAGGTACAAGGACCGTGCCCACAGGGGTGCCAGGGCCCATGGCAGGTGCCATCACCCCGGGGAGGAGACAGTGACCTGTAGCCGATGTCGTCCCAGCCGCGAGTGTCCTGGTGGAAGCGCTGCATGTCCCTCATGGCGCGGGCGCAGGCGCCGAAGGTCCGGCAGGGCCGTGCTGGCTCCAGGGTGTGGTGCAGGAACACGGAGTCCAGCGGGGGCCGCAGAGGGGCCGGGATGCCCCGGTAGGGACGGGCACCCCACAGACAGCGCGGCGTGATGGCTGGGCACTCTGTGGGGACAACGGCGTGGAGGTGTCTCCTGAGATCTTGGGGACACAGCAGAGGTCATGGGGGGACGTGGGGCTTGATGGGGACACAGCAGAGTCCACATGGGGACGAGGGGCTTGATGGGCCCCTGGGGAAATGGTGGTGTCCACATGGGGACGTGGGACTCCTTGGGGACATGGTAGAGTCCACCAGGGAACAGCGGGCTGGATGGGGACACAGTAGAGTCCACATGGGGACAAGGGACTCTACAGGCCCCATGGGACATGGCAGAGGCTATATGGGGACAAGGAGCTCCTTGGGGACATGGCAGAGGCCACGTGGGGACATGAGGTTTGAAGGGGACACAGTAGAGTCCACCAGGGAACAAGGGGCTGCTTGGGGACATGGTGGTATCCATATGGGGACAAGGGGATACCTTGAGCCACTGGGGACATGGCAGAGGCTGTGTGGGGACATAGGGGGTGATAATCTTTGTCTGGGAGGTGACAACTACGGTTTAGGGGGTGACAATGCCCATTTGAGCAGTGACAATCTGTATTTGGGAGGTCACAACCTCATCTAGGGGGTGACAGCGCCCATTTGTGTGGTGGCAATCCCTGTTTAGCGGATGTCGACCCCATTTAGGAGGTGCCACCCCAACCGTACCCACGTAGCGCTCGCTGAACTCCTGCGCTGCCCTGTGAGCCACGGCCGCCACCTCCTGTGTCCCCACGTCCCTCAGGAGCTCCGAGGTGGGCGACAGCGTCCTCAGCAACCCCAAAACCGCCGCCACCTCCTTCTCCAGCCGCCCCTGTCCCGCCAGCGCCCCAAAATCCCGGCGCCGGTAACTGCTGGGGAATCTCCCTGCTTCCGAGCCATTCCTGGTCCCGTAGTAGCCCCGGAGCAGCTCGGGCATCGGGAGGGGTCCCTGGGCCAGCCGCGCCCCCAGGACCACCCCGTCCATGGCCCCGATGGCGACAGGGTCGGGGACAGGGGACGGGGGACCCCTCAAGGTGTAATTTTGGGGGTTCTCCACGTCGTCCCAGCAGCCGCCAGGCCCCAGCACGGTAGCGTTGTCACCCCCCTGCGCCAGCAGGAAGGATGTCCCCAGAGCCTCGGCGATGGTAACAGCCAAGAGGGGGTCGGCGGGCGGGTCGAGGGTGGGGAGGGGTCGCCCAAACCCGCCGGATCTCAGCCCCGCCTCGATGCCAGCCAGGAGGGGACCGAGGGCCACCGTGGAGCCGTCGGGGGCCAGCACCACCCCGAGCTCCGGTGTCGCCGGGTCGTGGTGGAGGAGCTCGGTCAGGAGCTGCCACTGGCCCGGGGTGAGAGCCGGGGGGCGTTCGGGGGTCCCGAAGGGCTCGCCCAGCACCGCCCGGCACCCCGGGGTGCTGCAGACTCCCAGCCCCCTCCCCAAGGCCACGGCGGTGCCGGGGGACCCGCCCAGGGCCGGGGACTCGAGGGCGTCCAGGATGTCGAGCACCGAGTCCATGTGGCGTGGGGGGACAGCTGGGGACACAGCTGGGGACATGCCTGGGGGAACAGGGGGTGGAGGGTGAGGGGGGTTAAGGGGTGGGGATGGGGTTGGAGGAGGGGGAGGCACCCAAAAATGTGCCAAAAGCAAGGGGAGGGCACCCAAAATAGGGGGAAAAGACCCAAAATAGGGAGGAAAGGACCCAAACCAGGGGGAAAGGATCCAAAAGAGGGGGAAGGGACCCAAATCTGGGGGAAAGGATCCAAAACAGGGAGGAAGGACCCAAACCAGGGGGAAAGGACTCAAAAAAAGGGGAAAAGGAACCAAAACAGAGAGAAAGGATCCAAACCAAGGAAAGGACCCAAATAAATAAGGGGGGAACAGACCCAAAAGAGAGGGGAACGACCCAAAATCAGAGGACAAAGGGTGTCCTGGAGTGTTGTGGGATGTTGTGGCGTGTCCCTACCTGTGTCGGGGTGGGCGCAGACGCTCAGTGCCAGGAGCAGCCATGAGAACACCCTGAGGGACACGGTGACACCTTGAGTGACATGGAGACACCCTGCGGAACAGAGGGACACCCTGCAGGACATGGGGACACCCTGCGGGACACTGGGACCTCCTGCAGGACACGGTCCCGGGGCCTTGGGGACTTTGACCCTACAGGGACACATGGGGGAGGGACAGGGAGACACAGCAAGGGACAGGGACACACGAGGAGGAGGGGACACAGGGAAGGGGACAGAGACACAGAAAGGGACAGGGACACACAGAGAGGGGACGGGGACACACGGGGAGGAGAGGACACACAATGCCACCAGGACACACATCAGAGACAATGTCACCACACCTGTGGGGACGCTGCCACTGTGACATGTCAGCACATGAAGCCACTAGGATGTGTCAGGGGACGTTGTCACCAGGCCATGTGACCCCCCGAGGTGACACTGACCCTTGTTATGTCCCCACCCTGTTCCCAAAGGCAGTTGGGGTCCCCTGAATGCAGTGGCTCTGGGATACCCTGGTGGCTGTCACCTGCTCCCAGGCCACTTGTCACCAGCTGAACAAGCTCCCTGTCCCACCCTAGTGGGTGGTGACATTCAGCTGGGACACCGCGGTGGTGACAGTGGGACTGCATCAGGCAGTGGTTTGCCATGGCCAAGAGGAAGGTGCTGGTGGCACTGTGGTGTCACTGATGCCATCCCAGTTCGTGACCCCACCCATGTCCATGTCCCCCCATGTCCCCATCCATGTGTGTAAGAGCCTGAACGAGAGATGCAGGACTTCAGGCGGCTCTTTAAAATGCTGTTCATTGTATCCAAAACTTTACAGCAGTCCAGGGTCATGGGTGACAGAGCCTGTGCCTACAGCTGTCAGCTCCAGCTGCAGACACACCTGAAGACCCTTTAATTTTGGTTACAATGCATTATAGACTTTTCTTTGCTGAGCATCTTAATACAAAACAACCAATCTATATCTTTACTATTGCCTATAGCCTATCATAACCACTATAACTACCATATTCACATTACTATTCTCCAATCACTAAAAGTCAGTATGTTACAGT
>VWZV01009543.1:2421-35255 GCA_013397155.1 Irena cyanogastra | reverse complement strand
ACCTCCTGCAGGACACGGTCCCGGGGCCTTGGGGACTTTGACCCTACAGGGACACATGGGGGAGGGACAGGGAGACACAGCAAGGGACAGGGACACACGAGGAGGAGGGGACACAGGGAAGGGGACAGAGACACACAGAAAGGGACAGGGACACACAGAGAGGGGACGGGGACACACGGGGAGGAGAGGACACACAATGCCACCAGGACACACATCAGAGACAATGTCACCACACCTGTGGGGACGCTGCCACTGTGACATGTCAGCACATGAAGCCACTAGGATGTGTCAGGGGACGTTGTCACCAGGCCATGTGACCCCCCGAGGTGACACTGACCCTTGTTATGTCCCCACCCTGTTCCCAAAGGCAGTTGGGGTCCCCTGAATGCAGTGGCTCTGGGATACCCTGGTGGCTGTCACCTGCTCCCAGGCCACTTGTCACCAGCTGAACAAGCTCCCTGTCCCACCCTAGTGGGTGGTGACATTCAGCTGGGACACCGCGGTGGTGACAGTGGGACTGCATCAGGCAGTGGTTTGCCATGGCCAAGAGGAAGGTGCTGGTGGCACTGTGGTGGCACTGATGCCATCCCAGTTCGTGACCCCACCCATGTCCATGTCCCCCCATGTCCCCATCCATGTGTGTAAGAGCCTGAACAAGAGATGCAGGACTTCAGGCAGCTCTTCAATATGCTGTTCATTGTATCCAAAACTTTACAGCAGTCCAGGGTCATGGGTGACAGAGCCTGTGCCTACAGCTGTCAGCTCCAGCTGCAGACACACCTGAAGACCCTTTAATTTTGGTTACAATGCATTATAGACTTTTCTTTGCTGAGCATCTTAATACAAAACAACCAATCTATATCTTTACTATTGCCTATAGCCTATCATAACCACTATAACTACCATATTCACATTACTATTCTCCAATCACTAAAAGTCAGTATGTTACAGTGTAAGCTAGAAGTTGTTTTTCAGTTTTCTTGCAGTGGAAAATTCTGAGACCTTTTTTCTACTTGCAACATCGCCAGTCTCGTTTGCCTGTGGAATCTTTCTGCTTGGTAAAAACATCTTTTTGTTTGTGGCCAGCTTATCCCTTGCTCTAAGACATAAAAACCCCTTCTAACTAACATACCCTTTGCCTTCTAAGTTATCCAGTAAGACTGGCTCAGCAATTCTCAGTTTACACATTATTCTTCTATATCAAAACTTGCTTCCATCTCTATTTCTCTCTCAGATTCTACATTCAGAGATCTTTCTGCCAAGCATACGTATCTGTTAAACTTCCTTGTCAAACTTTCATCCTTCCCAACACGTCATTGTCCCCCACTCACGCCTTTGTTCAACATCTTTATTTTTACCCCAGTTTCAGGGGTTTCAAAGGGATGAACAGAAATGAAAAAAAAAAATCGAGGCTTGTTGGAACCCAGGGCACAGGGAATATTTCCCTGCCTGTCCTGACAGACCCTGATCCTCAGGAAAGCACTGCTTTTGACCTTTGTCCATGGAGGGGACTTCCAAGACTTTGTGATGGAGTGGAGTCTGTGAGTGTGGGAAGTGGATGTGGTGTGCTTTGTCACAGAGTGAAAAATTTAGACTTTTGGGTTTTTAGTATGGGGGTAGATGGAGGACAAAATGGAGGATTTTGGGCGTTGTCTGATCTCCTTCTTCTTCATCTCCTCCATTTTCTGCAGTGTGGGTGGTGTTGGGTGGCTGGCTGGGGAAAGTTGCAGTGCAGATGCTGCGTGTTAGACAAGTAGTTAGTTATTGGTAGAAAAGTAGAAATAAAGTACATTTTTAGAGTTAATTGGGCAAAATGGCTTTAAAAGACCTTGAAACTGTACATCTTGTGATCTTTTTCACTGTATTTCTCACCACACTAAGCCTGGTGCTGGTGGCATGGAGAATTTTTGATAAAATAAAAAATAAACAGCAACCTGAAGACCAAAAAGGATCCAGTTCATCTCTCAATCCTGGCAAAGAACTCTTATTAGGGGTCTCTCACACAAGGGGCTCCCAGAGAGGATTCCCACAAAGGCTAAAACAAAACAATTTATGTGTCTGTGCTGCTGAGCACCCACATGCTTATGTGAGTGGGAAGAACCTTTCTAGGAGGGGCTTCCATCCCACTGTCTCCAAAATTCTGGGTTTTGGCCCAATATGTCCCCATTTGACTGTGGAAGATGCCTGTGGGCCAGAGAGAATTAAAACAATGGATTTATGTTGGAGAAGACCTCCAAGGCCATCCAGTGTTGCTTGATGCCACCAGAAAATGCAAAAGGTGAGATTTTTCTGAGGTCAGAAGTCAACAAATCTGCTCTCCACAACAGATTTCTGATGTTGGTCTGTGGATGTGTCCAGGTGCCCACAGGGAGCCAGGAGTGTTCCCAACACGGATCACCAGGACCACGGATCACCAGGGCTCTGCCCAACGGGGGTCACTGGGGATCATCCAATGCGGATCCTCCATGGGGGATGGAGCTGGAGCAGCGCACGAAGCTCTTCCTGCACTTGGGGCACTCACAGGGCTTCCCTTAGTGGCGCCTCCGTTGGTGTCTGGTTAAGGTAGAGCTCTGTGAGAAGCTCTTCCCACACTCGGGACACTCGTAGGGCCTCTCCCCGGTGTGGATGCGCCAGTGGGAGATGAGGGGGCTGTTTTGGTTAAAGCCCTTCCTGCAGTGGGGGCAGTGGAACAGCCTCTCCCTGGTGTGAATCTGCTGATGCCTGAGGAGATGGGAGCTGGTTTCAAACCTCTTCCTGCATTCAGCACACTAATAGGGCCTCTGCTTTGTGTGGATCCTCTGGTGGACAATCAGTTTGGAGCTCATCCCGAAGCTCTTCCTACACTCTCCACACTCATAGGGTCTTTCCTCAGTGTGGATTCTCCAGTGGCAGATCAGAGTTGAGCCCTGGTTGAAGCTCTTCTCACATTCCGAGTACGTGTGGGGCTTCTCCCCATCACAAAGTTGCTCATGGACACCCAACTCTGAGCTCGGGCCTATCTCCAGCTGCGTTTCTGGCTCAGGGTGGGTCTTTCCTCCTCACAGATCACTGGGCTGGGTTTGCAGCCCCTCCTCCTGTGGGATCTCCGGGAATTTTCCTCCCCTTTGGATTCCTGTGACATGGAGCTGCTCAAAACGGCCTCTTCCATGAGGTTCTGCTGTGGGGATTTGTCCTCCCAGGTCTCCATCCGCAGCTCCTTCCCTGGGGCAGGAAGGACAAGGAGAGGATGGGATTTGCCTCCGTGCCAGAGGGAAGGGGAAGGAGATTCCCCCCATGGCGTCCCCGGCAGGACGGCGTCGGCAGCGGGGTTGTCCTGCAGCCAGGGACCGTGCTGGGCTGGGAGATGGAGCAGGAGAGAGGGGAAAGGGGCACTGACTTCCTCCTCACCTGTCTGGGTGTTCTGGGACATCTTCCTCTTCCTTGCGATCACCTCCCCCTCTATCCGGCCAAGGTTTGGGAATGGAAAATCCTGGTTTGTGGGGGAAAAACAAGGGGTGAGCGTGTTGGGTTCGATGGTTCCCCTGCCCAAGTGCAGCTGGACAAGTGACCACCCCTTTCAGCCTCGGGAGGCCCGGACCCCGCTCATCTCCAGCCTCCCCGACCCCTTCCGTCTACCGGGCGTCCCCCGGCTCCGGGATCGCCCCTCTGCGCTCTCCCCACTCCGGGGCTCCCGCGTTCCACCCCGGCTCTCTCCGGACAATCACCGATATCGCCCCCCGCCCCGCCGGTACCGCGTGATCGCTACGTGGGACCCTCCCAAAGGGGCATTTGCGGCTCAGCTTTGGGGTCCTGCAAGATCCAAACACACCCTGCCACGCAAAAAAACCCTCCTGGAGACCCCCTCCGATGGATTTGGGCCGAGCTCCCCCTCCCTGCTCACCTGCGGGTTCCGGGGTGGGAGGGGCGATGCTGCCGGAGCCGGGGCAGCAGCGGGCGGGCCGGGGAACCGCGCGGTTTGCTGCTGCTGCTGCTGCTCTTCCTCCCGCTCCTCCTTTTCCTCCTCATCTTCCTTCCCTCCTCTTCCTCCTTATCCTCTCTCCTTCCTCTTCCTCCTCCTCCTCTTCCTCCCACTCCTCCTTTTCCTTTTCCTTTTCCTTTTCCCTCTTCCTCCCGCTCCTCCTCCGCTCCCAGTCCAGCCCGGGCGGGTGCCGACAGCCAAAAGCAGCCGCGCTCTGCCCTGGGGGTGTCTCCAAAGCGGCCCCGCCCCGCTCGGCAATGGGAGCGATCCAGGGAGCACCAGGAGCGATCCTGAAAGCACCAGGAAGGAACTGGGAGCGCTCTGTTCCCAGTATCGGTGTTACTGGGAGCACTGGGAGGGAACAGCGCCCGGACGCGGCTACAGCCGGCGGTGGGCGGGGCCAGCCGGGGGCGGAGCTATGGAAATTCCCGGGGGAATCGTGCGCTGTGATTGGTGGGCGGGATCAGCGCGGAGTTTCCCCGGTCACGTGAGGGCCGGTGCGGGAGCCGGAGCGATGGCGGAGGCGTGCGGTGAGAGCGGACAGGGACCGGGAATGGGGACTGGGACCGGGAATGGGACTGGAAATACGGGAGTGGGAACGGGAACGGAAGTGGGAATATGGAAACGGCAACCGGACTGAGAATATGGGATGAGGAATAGGAGGCTAGGATCGGGATCGGGGACGGGGAAGAGGGGACGGGACTGGAAATACAGGAACTGGATATGGGAACGGGAGCGGGAATGGGAATGTGGAAATGAAGAGGGAATATAGAAATGGAAATAAGCGAACGGGAATATGAGAATGGGAACAGGAAAAGGGAATACGGGACTGGAACGGCAACCAGACAGAGAATACGGGACAGGAACAGGGAATGAGTGTGGGAATGGGATCCAATTGGGATGGGAGCAGGACGGGACCGGGAGTGGGGTGACATGGGAAGGGGCAGGGGCACGGAAGTGACAGCGAGGAGAGGGGCATCCTGGAAGAGGTGAAGCCCCCCAGCCAGGTGTCCTCTCAACACGGGGCAATGGCACCATGGATCACCAGGGCTCTGCCTGAAGGAGGTCACTGGGGATCATCCAGCGTGGATCCTCCCATAGGGGATGGAGCTGGAGCAGCGCACAGAGCTCTTCCTGCACTCAGGGCACTCGCAGGGCTTCCCTCAGTGGTGTCTCTTGGTGTAGGATCAAGGCTGAGCTGTGCCTGAAGCTCTTCCCACACTCGAGACATGGCCCCTCCACAGTGTGAATCCGCTGATGTAGGAGGAGACAGGAGCTGCTCTGAAACCTCTTCCCGCACTCAAGACACTTGTAGGGCCTGGGACATCACAAGGAGTGGGGCTGGGGTTTGTTTGGTGCCTGTGACATCCCAAGGGCAGTGTCACAGCGGGGCAGCTCTCAGTGTCCCCAGCAGGTCACGCTGCCCAGTGCAGCCCGTGCCAGCGGTCACTGCGCACACGGGGCAGGCTGGGCTGGACGGGGTCGGGGCAGAAACGCTGCCCTGGCACTGGGCTCTCCCCCTGCCTCTGGGGCCCAGCCCCTGGTGGGAGTGCCTTGGGCAGGGCACGGGGCTGCTGCTGGGCCAGGGGGACAGGCCTGGCCCCCTGCCAGCTGCCCGGGCCCCTCTGATGCCTGTCCCACATCCCCGTGGCTCCTGTCCCCGCTACTCCCTGTCACCTTCACTCCCTCCATCAGAGCCCCACTCAACCTCTGCACGGTGACCTCTGGAAAGAAAGAACAAATGAAGGAAGGGAAGTGTAGTCAGTGTAGCCAAGAGGAGCTGCTTGCAGCCTTCGAGCTGCAAAGAGCGCCGTTCACAGCGCCGCAGAGAAACCAGGAGAAGTTGCCTGCAGCCTTTGAGCTGTGAAGAACGGCTTATAGAGCCATGATCGGTCTGGACCCCCCCTTTTTTTCTCTTAATTTTTTCCTTTTGTAAGTGGAAGACACCGCCATCATGGGAGCAAGGGCTTCAACACTGGAGGACCCCCTCCTGCAGGTATGGACTCCTATTTTAAAGAAAAGAGTTGAAAAATACGATGAACAGGCTTCATTAGCCCTTATAACGTGGTGTGAGAGCCATGGACAGGACGTATCGGAAGGGACTGCCCTAGATTTAAAAACTTGGGAGCAGGCTGGCAGACGTATCCTCACAGCTGCCTCCACGGGAGACGACTATGCCAGTAATGTTATTAAACCTTGGAAACTCGTAATGGACATGACAAAATGGCTGCAAAGGGAGCAGGTGGTGAGGATGGCAGAGGGATCATGGCTGGCGCTGCCCCCCAAGGCGAATGGTGACAGTAGGGCGCTGGGGAAGGCGGCGGGGAGAGCAGACGCTGTGCCAGGTGAGCGAAGGAAGAGGATAAGTGCAGAAAGCACAATGCACCGGGAGGCCCGTGGAGCCTCCCCAGGCAGGGGTGACCTGCCAGGGGAGAGCCCTGACGCCCCCCAGGACTGTGCTGCCACCCCCAGCAGGGAATTTGCCCAGTGGAATGTCCCCTGGTCACCCGGGGCTCTGCCACCACCTCAGGCGAGAGCGCATTGTCGGCGGAGTGCCCCGTCCCTGGGGCTGGCAGCGGAGATGCCCCAAGGGGCCGCGCTGTGTTGGATGGACACCCTGCAGCCCTGCCGTGGCTGCCAGGACCCCTGAAACCACTGTCCGCTTTCTCGCTCTGCACTCTGCAGCTCCTTGTTCTGCAGTGCTGGCAGAAACCTCCAGAACCGCCCAACACCAGCACATGTTGTCAACAGGGAACGTTGACGCCGATCCCGAGGGCAGAGAGAGCCCGAGCTCACCGGAACCGCTTCCTCCCGAGACTGACTGGACCAGCTCCAAGACCATGCCCTCGAACCTGCCTCCGCAGGGCGTGCCTGAACATTCTGCCCAGCCTCCGAGGGGCAGGGGTGGACCTGCCAAAAACCAGAACGTGGAGGCGGGCCTGAGAAATGCGTCACCTGGAGTTCCCAGAGATGCCGAACGCGGAAGTGGTGTCGCTGTCCTGAGCGCCCCGATGCTGCCAGACCTGGAGTTTTCCCTAGATTATGCACCAGCTAAGAACACAATATTACACCGGACAAGACACTTCTGCCACTGCTGACTCAGCGCGGTGCAGAAGTTCCCCTTTCAACCCTGGCGGGTCCCCCCATGCTAAGCCTAAAATTTTGTTCTCAGTTATCTAGAATTGTGCAGACATATTATTCAAGGATAAAAGCTGTTAGACAAATTTATAACAAACCAGCCAAAGGTACAAATAAAGTTCTAAAGCTTATAGGGTTATTAAGAAAACAGCAAAACGTAACCTATTCAATATGCTGTCACGATCTGCTAGTACAAGTGGGGGTTGTGATGGTTCGTTAACTGATCTCAGAGTGCAAAAAACAACACAGGGGGATTTCAGTATTAATCAAAACAAATGTGCCTTTTATTGAGTGCCCACAGCAAATGCAATAGAAGGATTAGAAAAGAGATAAAGAATAGAGAGAGGGAGAGAAGGAGGGGAAGGAGGATATAGCTACCAACAGATGAGATGAAATCCTCGTGGTCCTCTGGTGTAGATTTGTCATCGTCCATGGGGAGATCTCAAAGTCTTGGTTAACTCAGGGGTCTGTTACAGTCCTTCGTTGAGAGGGGGGAACAGGTACAAACAGTCCATGTTCTTCACAGTAAGTGAGAGCAATTGTTTTCTTGGTCCAGGGAACACACCTGCAGGCAACACTTGGCAAACATTTCACTCCAGTCCAGCCAGCCCCCCCAGTGTTAGAGTTATAGGGGTCTCAGTCTCAGTCCTCAGCAGGGGGCTTCAATCTCCGTCCATCATGGTGGTTGGGAGACAAAATGAGGGATTTTCCATGGGGAATTACCAAAAATGACCCCAGGAAGTTCATTTTGCCAAGAGGTGGAGAAATTAATATTCTGCATGCCGCCCCTTGGCAGGCCCTGCTGGAAGCAGCGCACCATGGCAGCACAGCAAACACAGCTGCAAACATTCACCTGGTGAGCATCCACCTCAACCAGGCCAGAACTCCAGTGAGGGCCTTTTCTGAGGTTTTCAGGGTTTCAGTCTCTGTCCTTTGCGATGATTGTGAGGCAAATGAGAGATCTTTGGACTGTCTCTTACACACTCTATATGGAGTTAAGAGTTATACACTAAAGAATTGCAAGTTTACAGATATATAAAAAAATATAAAAGCTAAAATCCTAAGGCATCAGTGGCAGCTCAAAAGGATAAAAAGGATTCATGACTCCTTGCTAAAACATTTAGATAAAGAGCTAGATGAGAGAGACAAATTCCTACAGTTCGGTTAACTCCTTATGAAAACATTCAGATGGTGAGCAAAACTGGAATCGCTGCTGAATGTGGAAAGGGACCTTAGCAGACAAATGCACCTTGGGCTACATAAGGCTGCAGAGTGGGAGAATCCACTGAGAGACACATTGTGAGTACATGGACAGGGATGAGAAACCAGCGAGGAGAGCACAAGGACATGGACGGCGGTTCAGATGAGGAAGAGTTGGGAAAGTGCAGGAAGAATTAGATGGAGAATAGGCACGTAAGGAAAAGGGAGGGGCTGTGGAAGGGCAGGCAGAGACAGCAGAAGTGTTCCAGCAGTTGGTGGGGAGCAGGAAGAGATTGCACAAGAGAAATTGCAGGGATCCTGGGAACCAGGAGTTTTCCTAAGGGTATATGATCCTCATAACCCCTGGTCCCACGTGCAGAGGGCTGTCTGTTTTTCAGAGGGTTTAAATCCCCTGGAGAGGGAGAGCAGGCTTTGGGGAAGGCGGTGTTCTTGCTGAGCATGATCAGGAGAAGGAAGAGAAACTGCAGGCAGAGGGGCTGTCACTGCCAAGTCCAATTGCATGAAGAGGCTTCAGGCAGAGCTTGGTGATGGAGATGCAGAGAGAGAGAGAGAAAGAGAGAATCTTGGAGAATGGCAGGATGTAGAGGCTATAGCCCTAAAGCAAATTGAACCCAGAGATTATGATCAAGGTTGGCACACTGCCACTAAACAGTGCCACACACTGTGACTGAGAAGTTCATGTTATTTCAGGATTGGTTAAATTAAGAGGTGGGAGACCCTCTTAACTGGTAAGTATTCCCACCCTGAACGTGGAGGTTGTGTCCGCACTAACCCAAGCACAAGCCATAGGTGAAAGCACACAAGGTGCTTTTAAACAATGGTTCAGTTATTTACCCAAGCCCAGTTCCATCCAACCAAACGAAGCCATTTCTGTGCCTGGGTGCTACAGGACTGGGCCAGGGGAGAAGGATGACCCTGGAAATGACAGGCCTGTCAGTCTCACTTCAATGCCTGGTAAAATGGTGGAGAAGATTATTCAGGGAGGCACTGAAAAACCTCTGGAGGACAATGCAGTCATTGGTCACAGGCAGCATGGCTTCAGGAGGTGGAAAGTCCTGCTTCTCAAACCTGATTGCCTTTTACAGCAGTGTAACCCACTGAGCTGATCAAGACAGCTGATGTTGTCTTTTTGAATTTCAGTAAAAATTCAAAAACAGGATCAGTAAATCTTTAGATCCTGTCTCTGCCAGGATCCTTCTGGTGAAAATGTCCAGCCCCCAGTTGGATAAACATGTCATGTGATGGGTGAGCAACTGGCTCAGGGGTCAGGCATGGGTGACAGCAACTGGAATGACACCAGACTGGCAACCTGTCACTAGTGGGTTCTGCAGGGCTCCACTGTCAGCCCTGTGCTCTTCAACATCCTCATGAAGGATCTGGATGCAGGACTTGAAGGAATAGTAAGTAGAGTTTGTAGGGAACACTAAATTGGAAGGAGCTGTTGACTCAAGGGCAGAGAGACCTTAACAAATCCAAGATGGGCAATCATCAACCATATGGAGTTTAACAAGGCTGAAGGCACTTGCAAGAGACCCCATAGCAGTCTACAGCTTCCTCCTGAGGGACAGTGGAGAGGTAGGCACCAATCTCTGAGCTCTGCTGGCCAGTGACAAGGCCCGAGGGGATGGCTTGAAGCTGTGCCAGGGCAGGGTCAGGCTGGAGCTCAGGAAAAAATTCTTCCCCCAGAGGGTGATGGGGCACTGAGTGGCTGCCAAGGGAATGGTCACGCCCCAGGGCTGCCAGAGCATTTGGACGATGCTTTCAGGCACAGGGTGGGATTGTTGGGGTGTCCTGTGCAGGGCCAGCAGTTGGACATGATGATCCTTGTGCATCCCTTCCGGTTCAGGATATTCCATTATTCATTGAAAATCCCTGGAGGAAGTGCCATGTGCTAAAGCACCAAGGGCAGTTCCTGGCTCCTGGGCGAGGCGCAGACACCAGCTGCCCACTTTGCAGTTAGAGATCCCCATGAAAACATTTTGGGTTTCTATGTTCTGAAAGGTGGCATCGCCTGCTAGCAGTATGTGGGCCTTCAGTTTACTGCTCTTTCTGTCTGGTAGTGTTTATGATCATGTGGGGTCCCACACGGGAGCAATTCCTGAAGGACTGGCCCCATGGTTGGGACTCACATTGGAGGAGGGAAGGATCTGACCCCTCTTGCTGAGGAGGACCCTGACCCTCCTTCCTGTCTCCATGTGCTGCTGGGAGGGAAGAGGGAGAGAACTGGGAATAAAGTGAGACTCAGGAAGGAGGCAGGGGTTGGGAAAACTGCCCAATTAACAGAACATAACTATCACACCTCTAACAGATGCCAAATAGAATACACTTATCTTTCAATCCAGGACACACTGTGATCATACATGTGTACCTGTAGCACAATTTGTTAGACAAAATATAATGTGATAATTTTACTGAGAAGCTGAAGGTCTTTATAGGTCATCTTTTCCATTTGGCTATGAGTGATTATGTAGTTTCTTATAACTTGGGATAATTCTAATTAATACTCTTAGAAAGTGCTTGAATGAAACTTGTGTATGGTATAAAGGACTAAAGTTGTTCTGATGCCTTCTAGTTTAGCATTCGATTTAACGTTACATGATAACCTTCTTCCCTTTTGCACTCACTTTCCTATGGATTTTTGCCATTCTTTTGGGAAAGCACCTTGTAACAGGTTGGGGAAACAATTTACTGGGCTGTCCCTTCCAGGCGAGTGAGGATACTGAAGTTCATTCTCAGCATCTCCTTGAGCAAGGAGGGGCTCTTTAGTGGGGCCCTGCTGTTCACACTGAGCTGGGTTTGTATTTCCTACCGGCCAGCATTGCTGGAAATTATGTGGATTGGAGCGGGAAAGGTACATGGGATGGGGATTGCACGGTTTTTAATGCTGTGGGCCAGGTGGTTGTTGATTCAAAGGAAATCATTAGCAGCATTAACTGTTAAGAAAGCATTCCTTTATTCAGATACTGAGAAAGCGTTAGGTTTTTCCATCCATAAACACATTCAATTAGGCATTGTAGTAGTCAAAGAATTCCCCAAATCATGCCTGAACCTGTCCCCTTGGCATGTAATCGATGCTTCATTTCAGACTTCCTTGGATTTTGGTCCTTTATGTTTTCGGGGAGCAAAACTGTCATCTGCTGTTCGTTGTTTGGAACAGCAGCATTTATTTTCTCGTTTTGGGGTGTTTACTTTGGTTTTATATGATTCCATTCTCATCTTCATCACGTCCTTTGACTGAACCTTCATTGTGGCAAGTTTCAGTTCCTGCACAATCCACTTGTGCTGACTTTGTCCATTTCTTATCATGACACCAGAGGACTCATGCCATTAGCCCCAGCCAGGCGAGACCCAGGACTCTTTCATCTGGACAGGTTGCTACTTATTTTGTGTTCTGAAGGTCTTAGGTCATTGTAATGAATAAAGAGCTGTCGAGTTTTGTTCATTTTTTGAGTCCCTCATTATCACGTTCTACTACAACCTATTGATCTAAATAGCAATTAAAACAAAGCTACAAATGTTGATTACATGGTAAAACTAAACAATAAGTTGAAAGTTACAGAGTTTAAGGAAAATCAAGTAAATAAAACTCAATTATAAAATGAAAGCTACAAAGTTTAGGCAAACTACAAAAACAAGTAAAAACAAACTACCAAACTAGGCAAAAATACAATAGAGGATGATGTCTGTTAATGTTAATTTATCTCCTCTGTATATTCTGTCTGCTTCCAATCTGTAGCTGTTAAGCTCATCAGGATTCACTGAGCCTTAGTGAACAAAATCTTTTGAAGAGAAACTTCAATTCCCCCTGGGCAAAGGTGAACAAAACCCTGATTAAAGTTACATTAGAAATTTTTAAAAGTTGTTAAATAATTTCCAACAGGGAAATGCCTGCCCCCTCAGCCCGCTCCTCCTCCCAGCTGGGCACAGAGCTGCTAAAACACAGGCAGGGATGGTCCTGATGCCTCCCCCACAATCCCCAACCCATGCAAAAGTTACGGGGGAGTTTGAAGCTGTTTTGGGGGTGAATGTGGGCCAGTTTGGGAAGGACAGAGGGACAATTTGGGGAGCGTTTTGGGGTGTCACTGTGTCCCCCCTTGCCCCAAATTTCCCCTTTCCCCTAGCACTTCTGAGGAGGTACTTTAATATTCTGCGGTTTGGGGGAATGGTGCTTGGATCTGGAGCTTACTCCCCACACTCCAGGTCTGGTCCCGGTATGGAAGTGACTGTAGGAAAGGAGCACCCCACCATGGGACATTCCTGGGTCAGCTGTAGAACAGAAAGAGTGGTAAACTGAAGGCCCACACACTGCTATGCAGGCGATGCCACCTTTCAGAACATAGAAACCTGGGGATCTCAATTGCAAAGTGGGCAGCTGATGCCTGCCAGGGAATTGTGCGTGGCTTTGGGGACAGTGGTGCAGATGGAGCCCAGGTGGCTGAGGGCCAGGTGGAGCAGGAAGAAGAACATGGGCATGTGCAGGTGGTGGCCGCAGGCTACGGCGCTGATGCTGAGGCCGTTGCCCAGGAGGGCAGCCAGGGAGATGCCCAGGAAGAGGCAGAAGTGCAGGAGCTGCAGCTGCCAGGGAGATGCCCAGGAAGAGGCAGAAGTGCAGGAGCTGCAGCTGCTGCGTGTCTGCCAATGCCAGCAGGAGGAAGTGGCTGATGGAGCTGCTGTTGGACATTTGCTTCTTATGGTCATGGAAACTGCCAGAGATTAAACAGAAAAATTCAGACAAGCGCCTCAGCAAGAGTTTATTACTCACTGTGAAATATCTTAATTGTGCTTTTCTCTCCCGGGGGATGTTGCACAGCTCTGAGGCTTCAGCTCTGCTTTGTGCTGCTGAGTTGCTGTGCAGAGCAGGGCCTGCTCCCTGTGGGCTCCTTCAGGGTCAGTCCCTTTACAGCAATGGCACTTGGAGGAGACCACAGCCTCGAGTGTTTGGAGGGAGGCTCTGGGGAGGGGTTCCTGTGCTGCTCTGTAGTGGAGGGTGAGGAGCTCAGAAAGATGCTCTTTTCCACAGAGGAAAGTGGGAGATGGCGTACAGCAAATGTGTCTTGTCCCACTGTGTTTTAGTATTCAGACACCCCCACGCTACCTGGGAAATGTTCTTGAGAAGGCTGAAATTGCCCGTTGCACCATTGCCCTCAGTGCTAACCTCTGCCAGCACTCACATCCAGGGGTGCTGCTCTGCCCCTCTGCCTGGTGCCAGCTGCCTTGGGATCGCCCCACTCCCAGCTGCAGGAGCAGTCACACAGAGGCTGCTCTGAGAGAGAACTGGGCTGTAGTGGGAGCAGAGGGGTCCTGCTCTATGTATATACCTCTCATTCCCAGCACAGCTATGGAGAAGATGATGAAGAGGAAAGGATGAGAATGCTGATTTGCCTGGGCACATCACAAGGGTCTCACACATTGCAAGGGTCCTACAGGAGAGTTGGGCTCTTCTGGAGTGATGTCCAAACCCCGCAGGACTCCCTGTCCAGCACAATCAGGTGTGTTATGGTGATGGCTGCAGTGACTGACAACAGCATCTCAGTGCCCAACCACTGACTGCAGGGCCTCAAGCCTGGACAATTAAGAGAAGGCTTGCACAGTTTGTGGCCATGGAAACACCTCCAGGGCAGTGCCCTGCAGGGCAGTGTCAGAGCAGGCCCTCCACCCCTTGTGCCACACCACCACCTTATTGCCAGGGACCCTGAGGGCAGGAACAAAAGCAGCACAACCAGCTGGAAAAACATGTCAAACCTCTGTGACTCTCTTCCAGAGGGAAGCAAGAAGAGCAGAGGCAGCCAGGCACTCAGGAAAACCTTCTCACCCAGCAGAGCCCTGCTCCTCCCAGGGAGCAAAATCCTGGGCAGTCAGTCTCAGCTCCTGTGCTGGGCAGATGGAAATGACCATGCATCAGGAGAGATGTGTCCCTGCTATGCCGCAGCTCGCGCTGCACAGGAAGCTCCTGTCCTGGGCCATGCAACACTGGGGGCAGAGGCTCTGCTGGCTGGGAGAGCCAGGAGGTCTGGCTCAGAGAAAGGTGTCTGCATGGCTGGGGATGACAGGAGCTTTCCAAATTCTCCCTCCCATGACATTTCCACTTACTTGAAGTTTCATACAACTCCCTGCCCGTGTGGCTGCTGCTGGGAGCAATCCCTTCAGGAACTGTTTCTCTGCCCTCAGATCTTTCCCTGTCATGGGCAACAGACCCCAACACCAACTATCTGCTCAGCTCTGACCTGAAGAAACCTCCCAGTTTCAAGCCCTCCATGGAGTTACTTCCAACAGCAGTAAGCTGCTGGGGCAGTGATCTGTCACAGGCACTCACAGGTGACATTTCGGGGGTCTCCAGGCTGCTAAAGTGATGTGAGATTGCCAGCAGTGACAGGGGCTCCATGATGACTTCCCAGAGGTCTTTAGGCACCTAAAGAACAGCAAGGTCACAGGCTTCCATCGTGACATCCCAGGGATCTTGAGGTTTCTAAAGAGCCAGGAGCTCATGCAGTCGTAGGGTCTCCATGGTATTCAAGGGCTCTTTAATCTGTTAAGGAATCATGGACTCATGGGCAGTCACAGTGACTCCGTGGTGGCAACAGAGGTGTCTCTAGGTGCTAAGGAGCCAGTTTGTCACAGACACTCACAGGGGTTCTGCAGAGACATTCCAAGAGTCTCCAGGCTGCTAAAGAGCAGGGATGTCACAGACACTCACAGGGGCTCCTGTCATGGGCAGAGTAGGAACTTCAGACAAAGTTTATCACTGAAGATCTTGTTGAGTCACTAAGTGCAGAAAGGATCCCCAACTACCCCCATAAGCCCCCAAACTCACCAGAACCCCCAGACATTCTAAACTCCTCCAAAAGGAGCCCGGGGAGCCACTGGATGCAATCACAACCCCAGACCTGTCAAGAGTTTATGTGTAAAGGAGTATAGAGGTGAAATTTAATCTTTATATTACTTTGTCCCACAGCTTTAAGGATGGCAAACCAGATATACTTATATAAATATATATCATAATGACTAGACATAAAGATCTTAATGAGCACACTATAGGAGTTTCACGATCCACAAAGCGGGATTCATGGTGGTTCTTTTATTGATCTAAGAGCGCCAAAGGCAATGCAAGGGGACTCTCAATGCAATCACAGCAATGCACTTTATTGAAAACAATCAACAACGTTATGCAATAGAGGGGAGAGGAAAGGAAACAAAGTACAGAGAGAAAATAGGGGGTAAGGGGGATTATAGCTACCAACGCCGAAGTCCTCACAGCCGTCCACCGATGCAGCGTCTTCTGTCCCTTGGGGAGATCTCGATCTCTTGGTTAACTCAGGGGTCTATTATAGTCCTCTGCCAAGGAGGGGGGAACAGGTGAAACTGTTGGGGGGGAAACAGGTACAAACAGTCCATCATCTTTACAGTAAGCAAGAGCTATTGTTTTCTTGGTCCAGGCAACACACCTGCAGGAAACATCTCGCTTCAGTCCGGCCAGTGCCCCCCCCTCGCCCCGTGTTATCTCAGTCTCAGTCCTCGGGAGGGGGCTTCAATCTCAATCTGTCACGGTGGTTGTGAAGAAGACGAGGGATTTCCCGCAGGGGGACCACCAGGGTTACCCCAGAAAGTTCATTTGGCCAAGAGGTGGGGACGAGCTGACCCTTGCCAGGCCCTGCTCAAGGCAGTGCACCATGGCAGCACAGCAAACACAGCTGCAAACAATCACTTGGCGAGCATCCACCTCAACCAGGCCAGAACTTCTGTGCAAAGTCCTTTTGAGAGTTTTAGAGTTTTGAGGGTCCTTGTGACGATCGTGAGGCAAAAATGAGGGAAACTTCAGACCGACTCTTAGAAAGGAGCTATAACAACTATTATAATACAGTGTACTTTGAAGTAATATTGAAGCAATTGTATTAAAGCAATTATATTAAAGCAAACTCAATTATTAAGTAGAGATTGATGTCACTCTCCCAGACCAATGACCATGGGCAAATCCCTTTGGCTCAGCCTCGAGGAGTGACTCCAGGGAGGAATCTCCACATGCTCCCAAGAAGGGAAATGTCAGGAGACACTGCCATTAAAATTTGGGATGGGGATTTTCTAGTCTGAAGTGCTGCCCTGTCAGTCAGATGTGCCCAGGCTGTGGCAGCTCAGCAGCTCTGCAGAAGTCCTCAGTGGTGTTACTTGGTTGTTCCTTTCTCTGGGAATTTTTCCAGCTCTGCCACAGCTTCAGCTCCCTCTCAGGATAGTGAACTTTGGGATGGAGGAGTCAGGCTGGTTTCAGCATTATTCACCCCAAAAGCAGCGTGACACCCCTCCTTCATTTCCCACTGTGGGTTTGCAAACAGGGCCTTGCTGGAGTTGTTTGATCCATTCCAGGTAGAATGGGGCTACAGAAGGGGGACTCATGAGAGCCTGGAGGATGGAGGGAACCCAGAGATGAGGAAGCATTAGGAGGGGGGACCCCTGGAACTTGTCCTCTGAAACAGAGCTGGGGGAGAAGAGACCCCTAGGACTCTCCAAACCCCAGGCACCCATAAGTGGGGGGCCCTGGAGAGGGGCACCTGCAGGATCCCCAGCAGCACAGAAGGATCCCCAACAGACCCAAAGCCCCCAGGATGCCTAGGGTTTCTAAACTCCTGTGGCAGGAGCCTCCTGCTCCAGCAGGAACTGCCTTTCCTGTGCCATGGCCAGGGCAGGTCCCGCTGCAGGAACAGCCCCAGGCCAGCCACAGCACAGGGAAGGGCTCGGGCACAAGGGCAGAGTGCCGTGCTGGGAGCTGTGCCAGGGACAGCCTGAGGCACCAAAGGCCCCTTGACAGCAGCAGCTGCTTCCAGGCCATGGCCAGAAGCCTCCCTTGACAACCCGGCCTGGTGGCCACCACTGCAGAGCTGCTGCCTCAGGGGGAGATTTCTGGCTGGGCTCTGCTCTACCCCACAGAGCATGACCTCAGCACTGACTCTGTCACAGCTGTTGTGCCTGAGTCCTGCAAAGCCTATGAGTCTTTGCTGTCAAAGAGTGAACACTGAGTTCTGTGAGATTCCATGGTGTTACAATGGTCTCCTGGGTTCCATGAGACCCCTTTGTCACAATTGAGACTTGGTTCCATGAGATTCCATTGCATCACAATGGTTTCCTTGGTTGCATGAGGACACCACAGTGTCAAAACGGAGCCTTTGTTCCATGTGTTTCCATTTCATCCCGATGGTCTCCAGTGCTCTATGAGGCTGCACTGTGAAACAGTGGACACTTGGTTCCATGAGATTCCATGGTGTCACAATGGTCTCCTGAGATTCATGAGACCCCACTTTGTCACAATCGCTCTTT
Organism: Irena cyanogastra; assembly: GCA_013397155.1. Taxonomy (NCBI): domain Eukaryota; kingdom Metazoa; phylum Chordata; class Aves; order Passeriformes; family Irenidae; genus Irena; species Irena cyanogastra. The sequence goes on along the minus strand of VWZV01009543.1, from coordinate 17,635 downwards.
GCTCACATGAACTTTGGCAATGTACCAGTGGCCTCTGGGTTCCATGACCCTCTGCAGTGTAAAACTTCACACTTGGTTCCATGAGATTGTATTGGGTCACAATGATCTCCTGGATTTTATGAGGTTGTTCTGGGTTCTCAACTGACACTTAGTTCCATGAGACTCCGCTGCATCACAATGGTCTTCAGGTTTCCATGAGCTGTGCTGTGTCATAATGGACAGAATGCCAGAAGCTCTGGCAATGTTCCAGTGGCTCCTGTGTCCTATGAGGCCTCACCTTGTCAAAGTATCCATGAGATTCCATGTTGTCCCAATGATCTGCTAAGTTCCATGGAGCTGTGCTGTGTCACAATGGACACTGAGTTCCCTATGCCCTGGCAATATCCAAGTGGCACCTGGCTTCCATCAGGCCCCATTGTGCTTCTGACACTTGGTTCACCAAGATTCCATTGTGTCACAGTGGCCTCTGGGGTTTCATGAGGCTGAAAATTTTCACAATTGATACTTGCTTCCATGAACCATGCATATGTCCCAGCGGCCCCTAAGTTCCACAAGGCTGGGTTTTGTCACAAAGGAGCCTTGGTTCCATGAGATTCCATTGCCCTAAAATTGTCTCATGGGATCCCTGAGGCCTTGCTGTGTAATAATGCCACCTTGATAGGACAAGGCCTGGCAATGTCCCAGTGGCATCTGGGTTACACGAAGCCCTGCCATTTCACAACTGCTCATCCATTCCATGGGATTCCATGGCCCCACAGTGGTGTCCTGGGATCCATGAGGCCTCCTGGGTCACAACTAACCATTGGTTCTGTGACATCCCATTGCAACACAGTGGTCTCCTAGGTCCCACGAGGCTTTGGTGTGCCACAATGAAGTCTTCTTTCCACTAGACCTGGAAATGTTGAAGAGGTCCATGGGTTCAGTGAGGCCCCTTTTTGTCAGAATTGACCCTTGGTTCCATGAGATTCCATTCTGACACAATGGTGTCCCGTGTTCCATTAGGCCTGGCTATGTCATAATGGACACTGGGTTTCCACAAGCAGTGGCAGTGTCCCAGTGAGATGTGGGTTCCCTGAGGCCCCGCTGTGTTAAACTGACAGTTTGTCTCATAAGAGTTCTTTGCGTTGCAATGGTCTCCTGTGTTCCACGAGTCAAAGCTTTGTCACCATGGACAGTGGGTTAGAAGAGCCTTAGCAATGTCCCACTGGCTCTTGGTTCCATGAGGCCGCGAAGGGCCAAAATTGACACGTGGTTCCATGATGTTCCATTGCTTCACAGTGGTCTGCTGGGTGTCGGGAGCCCACACTGTGTCACAATAGAGCCTTGGTGTCTTGAGATTCCATTGCATCACAATGGTCTCCTGTGTTCCATTAGGCTCAGCTGTGATTTACGGAAAAAAAAAAAAAACAAAGAAAAACTCCACAACTTGCAAAAGTTGTAAAGCCGGTATGTATTTACAGTGCTGGACCCATGTGAGGTTTTCCTCTAAAGTGCCTGTGCAACTTCTGAGAGTTTCGAACCGCTTTTATCTCTCTCACTCGTGCATATGCATAGAGTTTTACAATAGGTTATGCATATTCATTTTACTGGTACAACTTGCAACTTATCAGTCTTTTGTACAGAAAGAACTCCTAGGTCATTTTGTCCTTCTCTTGCAGTTTTAGCCTTGGCTCTCTTCTTTGTTTTAGAGTTCAAGGGGCCCCAACTTTATCTGTACTAGCTTGGAAGTTCGCATTCCTTGTCTGAAGCAATTTTGCAAATACGTGTTTCTGCAAGAATAGGCAGTCTTGAGCACAGCAGACAGACTAAATAATTGAAACCAGCACATTTTATCTAAATCTGAAATGGATTTTTACTCTCTCAAATTTCTACTCTGTCTCAGCTGTGTCATAAAGGACACTTGGTGCCATAAGCAGTGGCAATGTCCCAGTGGCATTTGGGTTCCATAAGGCCCTGTTGTGTTAAACTGACAGTTTGTTCCATGACATTCCATTGTGTCACAGTGGTCTCATGTGTTCTCATGCATCCCACTGTGTTGACAATTGACACTTGCTTCAATGACATTCCATTTCCCCACAATGTTCTTCCAGATTCAATGAGGCCTTGCTGTGTCACACTGGCCCCTCACTTTCATGAGCCATGACACTGTTTCAGTGGCACCTGGGTTCCATGATGCCATGCCATGTTCACAATTGACCCTTGGTTCCATGAAATTCTGTTAGTCACAATAGTCTCCTGGGTTCCTGTCTTGGTTCAAAAGACAGGTATGTGCCAAATAACTTACTTCCTTCCAAATTATTATAACTTTACAATTACTGGGCTTTCAGGCAAAGATACAGGAAAAGGAATAACAATTCTTTACTAATAGATATATACAGAAGAAGAAAAACAAACAACAACAGCAGCAGCAACAACAAAACCAGAATCCCAGCAGCAGCGCTCTCTCGGCCGCCAGGCAACCTCCCCGTGGGTGCAGTTCCTGGCACAGCCAGCAGGGGCGCTGGTGGCTCCCGGCCGGGCAGGGCAGGCGCGATGATCGCCCCGCGGCTGCAGGGGGCGCTGTGGCGCGAGCTCAGCAGCCTCTCCCCCGGCCATGGCGGCTCTGGCGGCGGCAGGGAGAGAAAAGCGGCTCCTTCTGCCAAAGCCACGGGGGCAGCCGGTCCCAGCGCCACTGCGGGGGCAAACTGGACTGGAGCAGGAACCTCGAGGCGGCGGCTGCGACAGCAGAGGGGAGAAGACCCCCTGGGGGTGGCAAATGAAAGTGTAGCACTAACCCTGAAGCGCTGGCAGAAGCAGAAGCAGAAGCAGTGGGGGATCCTGGTGGATGCAGGGTGTTGCACTAAAGTGTAGCAAAACCCCCTTAACCAGTGGCAATAACAGCAGGGGCTGGGTGGGAGATTTCTCCTTTGCACAGCTCACTGGTGATGGCTGGTCCTGAGGCTGGGTCACCACGCAGAGGGAGCGGCCCGGCAGGGGACAGAGTGCTCCCAGCTCCCGGGTCTCAGCACACCACGCACCAGCCCTGGGCTCCCAAGTGGCAGAGGAGCAGAGGAGCAAGCTGGCAACCCTAGTCACAGCACCAAAGGAGAAAAAACCAAGAGGAAAATAGCGAAAAGCCAAAACTGCAGGGCAACAGGATCTCAAATCAGACGCACTGTGCCGTGTGCCCGCTGAATTGATCACCCCAACCTGAAGGAAGGGCAGCCTCTGCCCCACAACCCCCACAGGATCCTAGGCAGCTGTTCCACCCATCACGATATTCCCAGAGCCAGGGGAGGGGAGGCAGTGACCATTCCAGGCACAAAACAAAAAAACCCCAAAAGGTTATGGGATATGAACCATCCCCTTGACAGTTCCATGAGGCTGTGCTGTGTCACAATGGGCACTGGGTTATACCAGCACTGGCAACATCCCAGTGGCACCTGTGTCCCCACTTAATCAAAGTAGAGCCTTGGATCCATGAGATTCCATGTTGTCACAAGGCTCTGCTGAGTTCCAGGAGGCTGTGCTGTGTCACAAGGACACTGAGTTCCACCTGCCCTGGCACTATCCAAGTGGCACCTGGCTTCCACGAGGCCCTGCCGTGTTTGCAGTTGCCACTTGGCTCCCCAAGATGTCACTGTGTGATCTCCTGGGTGCCATGAGGCCCCGCTGTGTTGATGCCTTAGAGAACTTAGAAATAAAGTAACACCCTTTGGAGATAATATTTGGAGTATGGGAGGTAATGGGAGTATAGGAGGTAATATAAAATATGGCTCTGTCTAGCCTCATGGGGTGGCCCTTTGGCTACCTCAGGACCCCGGTGATACCGACAAGGGCAAAAGCAAAAGATGAGAGGCACTTTCTTCTTGGGACCACGGTCCCACAACTTTAACGTAGAACAAACTCCAGGAGAAGAAAAGAGACGAAGGGTGCCTCGTGGTGGGGGATTTAAACCCGGGGGAAGGGGGGGAGGATGGAGGAAAGAAACACTTGATGGGAGGGGTCAAGGGAAGAATTAACCTGGGGGAGAAATCAACACCACAGGACTTGGGGAGGGGGTGTACGGAACAAACCATGTGATATGAACAAACCTCTCAGTGCAATAAATGCAAACCATCCAGTGCAAATGAACAAACCATCCAGTGCATCACAACAATAAAAGTTGGTCTTTATTGGAGACCTCCAGGGGTAGATATGAAAAATGTCCACAAAATGCCCACCCCTCCATGGGGTGAATACAGTTTGTCTTGGTTTGAAAAGACAGATGTCTGCTAAGGAAGGCAGGAGCCTCCCCTGAAATGGAAAATGTAAACCCCCTCCTTCCAAATTGTTAAAATTTTGAAATTAAGGGGCTCTCAGGCAAAGATATGGGAGCAGAAATAACAGTTCTTCATTAGGGAAGAAAATAAAAAAAAAAAAATTAAACAATGTAGTAATACAAAACAACACTGACAGAATCCAAATACGATCTGACATCCTGTGAGTCAGGGTAGCAGTCCCATTAAATGGTGGCTGCAGTCCTCCTGCAGTGACAGGTGTGGTTCTGTTGGAGCAGTGATCCTGTAGAAGGGGGTAGTTTTCCTCTGAATATCCAGTGGTGGTGTAGATGGGCCTGGTCTTCCTCTGGGAATCCAGTGGGAAAGGGCTGCTCCTCTGAGAATCCAGTGGGAGAAGGCTGGCTATGGTCTTCCAAATCTCTGATTCTATCCAGGTAGGAATGCTTGTCTCCTCCCCCTGGGTGGAGCTTCTCACAATGGGATGATGTAATTTTATCAGCCATGCAGTGACACTCAATGGCCCATTAACAGAAGATATCTCCTGGAGGGAGGATTGGCTGTGGAAGAGATAAAGAAAACTGCCCAATTAACAGAAGATAACCACCCCACCTCCAATAGATAGGAATAGAATACACACCACCATTTCCAACCTAAGACACAGTTTTATAAGTTTAGCAGATTAGCATAATTGACAAAAATAACCAATTAGGAGTGCAAGTGATGATGCAATTCCCCCCTGGGTCTTCTAAGCCTTCTCTCCTCCAACAGGACTGTACTTTCTTTATGAAAATTTGTCCTGAAGAGCTAGCTGGTTTTGACCTTGGTTTCTAAGGGCAACCAAGACAGGACTTTGAAATGTGTTTTGTCTTTCTGTGTAGGGAAATAATGAAGCTAAACTACAATAACAGACTACAGAGCTACAAATGGACTCCGTAGTCTGTTACTGTAAATGTGTAAAGAATACAGAGACTATATAAAAGAAAAAGGCAGAAATTCTGCATCATTCTCCTTTTTTAGAGACTATGCTGTCTAGTTTAGTCCATACTTAACCACATCATTGTATAATACAAATGTCAACTATACACTCTTTATTGAGGCCCAGTTCAGTAACCATGAAGTGAGTGTACTGAAGGTATATTCAAAGTCCAACAAGCCTTTTGAAAGCTACCTGGTGTGAGCTTGCTTTCAAATTTCAACCAAATCTTTAATAATTTTTTCACTCTGATCTACATAAGAACAACTACAGTGTTAATAATTCTGTGGCTAGTAGGAAATTGAAAGTTGTCCTGTTTTGTAAAACTATATCATGGGCTTCTTCTCGTAAGGCTGAAATTGCATTTGAAGTTTCGCCTTTCAATGTGTCCAATAATGCTTAATGTGATCAAATACTATGTGTGGAACTACAGGCCCAAGAGCACAGTCCTGATCTTTATCTAGGGGCAAATTTACCAGGCCAGATTCTCACATATCCACGTATCACCCTGACAAGTTGTTCTTATGAAGAGCTTTTGGATACATTTTGGGCTAAATTCACATGCAAATTTTGGGGCCAAACCTGAATTGTGGTTACCAACTCTGCAGATAACAAGCACAAAAAGAACAATTTAAACCACATCATCCTGATTTGTGTCAGTCTCTGTTTTCCAGTTGTTTTTGCAAAGTGGAACTTCGAACAATTAAATCCCTCTGTAAGTTAATTTCCCCCCTCATATATGAATTCCTTCTGTGATATATCCAATTTGATATGGCCTGCCATGCCATATTTCATTAGGACTTACGTTGTCTTTTTGCTTTGGTATCGGAATAAATCACACGAGACTCCATTTTCTTCATGGTGAAAAAGTTTATTCTTTATTCATATAACTAGTTTTTATATAGTTTTACAGACCTCGTGTGTGACTACAATTGGTTAGTAGCTTTCTTGCCAATTATTTTATTGGTTAGTAAGAGGTATTTTACTTGTCCATCAAATCTCTCTACTCTTAAATTGTTCACATACTTTCTTCACTGGTTCTGATGGGATAGATGTAATGTTTATGGAGGTGCTAGTTGTTTTTCACCCAGGAATAGATTCTTATGTTAACGAATCGTTCACACCAGGATCACTTTCACATGGGAACTTGCAAAGTGCTAGCCTGACAAGGTCAGCCACTGATCTAACAGAGCAGGCCTGATTTTATGAGGCCTTTTAAAATAATTTTTCTACCTTACTGCAACACTTTGGTTGTATGTGGCTTCTCAGTAAGGCTCTGGGTAAGACTTGAAGTCATGTCATGGATGTTACCGACAAATTCTATTAATCTGTGTTTTGAGGGTTCCAGTCACACATACAGTCTTACCACTGGTCTGAGGTGTGTAGGGAATTTATAGATCCCAAACAATTCCCAACATTTGACTAACATCTCCAATCACTGGGGGACCAACTCCAAAGGATCCCCAAACGCTGGAATTCTATGATTTAGTAATATATCCACCACCTCCTTTTGCTGTGTTGATGTGACAGGGGTAAGCCTCAGACTGTCCACTTAAGGTGTCAACTAACACTAGTACAAACCTATATCCTTTTTGAGTGGTAACTCAGTAGAATTTATTTGCCAACAATGCCCAGGAGAATCCCCTCTGTTATTTCTAACACAACTCTTTTGCTCATGTTTGGGTGGGTTCTAGAGAGGATTTCACATTTGTTTGTTATATATTGTACAATATCAGTTATTTCCCTATTACTGCTTTCTTCAGATGTTTCAAAGGGTTTCTCATTCCCCTATAAGTGTCTTTATGTTCTCGCTGAGGTGGGACTACAATCTGTCCCTCTGGTGTAACAGTCCATTCACGTTCCTTGATTTCTACCTTTGTGCCAGAAAACTGATGGTTCCTTTGGTCACATTTTGGGGCAAACCTTGACAAATTGATTTCCTTCTGTGGCACCACTGTTAAGATGCCTTTTCTTGCTTCTTTTACTATTTTATCAGCAAAAAGATTCTCTAATTCAAGAGTTGCTTCCCCATTTTGATGAATCTCGCAATGCATAAAGGCTGCTTCTCTAGACTTCTAAATACTCTGTAGCAGTGCATGGATCTGTTCAGTGAGTTCAATTCCACGTCCTTGAACAGCTGCCAGTCCTCTTTCTTTCCAGATGACTTCACCGACAACATTAAATGTGTATTCAGAATCAGTCCATATTTTTACCTTCTTTCCTTCACTCAGTCCTTGGCCTTTCTTATTCACAGGGATGCAGGAGAAGGTATTTTTAAAATTTAATTCAGTAAACCATCCTAAACTATCTGTTATTCTCCACACTTTGCAAAATTCCAATAAATCCTTCTATGAAGATTTTGGCAAACAGAGAGACTGATGAATCACCCAGTGTTTTTCTAATTCATACTTTAAAGGTTGGAAGAAAGGTCTCAGCTTTCAGCTACAAAGGTGACATCAGCTTCTGGACTCCACCTCTGCCTTCACCCACCGTGGCTGTAGAAGAATTGGAAAAAGTGATGAAAGGAAAAAAAACAACCTTGAGAAACAACTCCAAAAGCAAATTTCTGCTCCACACCATGCTGTGACAGAATAAGTGACCTAACAAACCTTACAAAACAGGTGGGATCCTATAAAATGTCACCATTTGGCTTCTAAGAACCCTGATTTTCCTGAAAATGCACGAATACACAATTTCACGCTACCCAACAAAAAGAACTGCCTTTATGTTACCTCCTGTGGGGTCCCGGGACCATGGTTCCTCACCCCTCAGGGCACTGCAGGGAAATTCTTACAAGTCTTGGGCAGGAAACAATTCCTTGCAAGATGTTTCTGGTCCAGAGGGAGGCTGCTGGGTCCAGTCCCATCTGAGGTGCCAGAAAAACTGATGGCTTAAAGGCCTTGGCAATGAAACAACATCCTTTGGAGATAATATTAGTATAGGAGGTAATATAAAGGCTGGTCTTTATTGGAGGCCTCTAAGGGGCAGATATGGAAGATGTCCACAAAATGCCCACCCCTCCATGGGGTAAATACAGTTTAGCAAATTAGCATATTTGACAAAAATCACCAATTAGGAGCACGGGTGGTGAGGCATGACAAAGTTCCTTGGCAAGAGTCACTCTACCTGTGACTGGACACTTCAGGCACACCAAGGAAACGAAGCAACAACAAAACCAAACAAAAACCAGGCAATCAAACTAGAAATGAACCAAGAACTATCCGTGTGTGTTTGGGTGCATATGACAAAAAGAACAGTGAAGGCAAGAATAAAAGGAATACGGCATAAAAGCTTAACACCACTCAACAGGACTTAACTTATACCTTGAACTTAACAATTTAGCAAATGAACAGCACTTAACAGTATTTAACCTAATTTAGGACTTTACTATTTACAGAGGGATAGTATTTAATTTAGCTTATAAATATATTAAACCTGGAATTATGGTAAGGCACTTCAGAAAGCACTGACTCAGCAAACTCTAACCCATCGAACTTCAAGTTATCCAGATTTTGAGAAAAAGAAGTCAGGAGAAGAAAGAGAGAGTAAGACAGAGCAAGAAAGAGAGAGAGAAAGAGAGAAGGAGAGAAATATCCACAGCCATGGCCTTGGATCTAGTGCCATCTCAGCTGCTGTGGGATGTGTCAGGGTCACGCCTGTGTCATAGCCTTTACCTGCTCTGGTCCCTCTCCCAGGTGGGATTTTTGGCATGCCAGAGGCTTGGCAGCCACTTTGGGGCTGGACCAGAGGCTGCAGTGGCTGGGGGTGGGGCGGCAACCACCCCACCTATGCAGAACTTGCCCTGACCCCAAACTGGAGATGTCTGGGGCCGTTCATCATTTCTCTGCTCTCCAACACTGAGGCAATGGACTCTGGCTACAGCTCTGAGCTCGTGCCCATGGCAACCACCCCTAGCAATGGGGCTCCATGGAGCTGCTCTCAGAAACCCCTCAAGAACTGGACAGTACCCCAAAAACACTTCTGAAATGTGGGATGCCCCCAAATCCCTTCAGGAATATGGAATGCCCCAGGGTTCCTCCTCCCTTCATCATCCCCAACCTTCAGCTGTCTCATTCCAGATCCTGCCCCACCCTCCCAATCCCCATACAAACCCACCTCACCCCTCCTGGATATCAGGAGCCCCTTCCTAAGCCCTACTTCCCCCAGTCTATCCCTCCCAATCCCCTTCCAACCCCATCCCACCCTGAGGAGCTGTGGAACTGAGTAATTTTGGGCTGGGATTGAGCCATTTTGGGATAGGATTGAATAGTTTTAAGTGAGATTGAGTGGTTTTGAGATGACAGATCTATCCCTCTTGGCTTTTCAAACATAAAATGATGGAGAAAATTCTTCCAAATACCCCAGAACCATGAAATCCTCCAGAATATCTCCCAAATACCAAATTACCCTCCCAAATGGCAGTAAAATGGTAAAGCTTTAGGTAATGAAATTGGAGCATCAGACAAAGCTCTTCCTGCAGCTGGGATACTCGTGGAGCTTCCCTTACCAGTGCCTCTGTTGGTGCTGGGCCAAGTGAGACCTCTTGGAGAAGCTCTTCCCACATTCCTTACACTTGTAGGGCCGTTCCCCAGTGTGGACTCTGGTGGTGGTTCAGGTTGGAGCGATCACTGAAGCTCTTCCCACATTCCTTACACTCGTAGGGCCGTTCCCCAGTGTGGATTCTCTGGTGGTGGTTCAGGTTGGAGCGATCACTGAAGCTCTTCCCACATTCCTTACACTCGTAGGGCCGTTGCCCAGTGTGGATGCGCATGTGGACTGTCAGGTGGGACCTCCGGTTGAAGCTCTTCTCACATTCCCAGCACCTGTAGCTGTCACATACCCCGGTTTCCACACACAAGTGGTTGAGGAGATTGTGAATATTCCTGAAGCTCTTCCCACATTCCTTACACTCGTAGGGCCGTTGCCCAGTGTGGATGCGCATGTGGACTGTCAGGTGGGACCTCCGGTTGAAGCTCTTCTCACATTCCCAGCACCTGTAGCTGTCACATACCCCGGTTTCCACACACAAGTGGTTGAGGAGATTGTGAATATTCCTGAAGCTCTTCCCACATTTCTCACACTTACCGGGCTGTTCCCTGATGTCAATGCACTGGTGGACATTCAAGTCGGAGTGCTGGCTGAAGCTCTTCCCACATTTGGAACATTTGTGGGGCCTCTCCCCGGTGTGGATCCCCTTGTGGCGGATCAGGTTGGATTTCCAGCTGAAGCTCTTCCCACATTCCCTACACTCATAGGGCTGCTCCTCAGTGCAGTTTATCTCCTGCTGGATATGGTTTGAATGTCTCTCTGAAGTCGTCCCACATTCAGAGCGCTTCCGCTTATAATGCCTTTCATTGTTGTGGATCATCTCGTGGCGGGCCAGGTTGTTGCTACGGCTGAAGCTCTTCCCACATTCCCTACACTCATAGGGCCTCTCCCCAGTGTAGATACTCTGGTGGCTGATCAGGTTGGAGATGTGGCTGAAGCTCCTCCCACATTCCAAGCACTTAGGGACTTCTCCCTGCTTTGATGCTGCTCAGGGACCACCAGGTCTGAGCTCTGGCTGAAGCTCTGTCCACCTTCCTGGTTCAGGGTGGGTCTTTCCTCCTCAGAGCACCCTGGGCTGGGTTTGCAGCTGGTTCTTGTGTGGGATCTCCAGAGCTTTTCCTCCCCGTTGGATTCCTGCGCTGTGGAGCCACTCAAAATGGCCTCTTCCATGAGGTTCTGCTGTGGGGATTTGTCCTCCCTGGTCTCCATCCTCAGCTCCTTGTCTGGGGGAGGAAGGACAAGAAGAAGATGGGATTTGCCTCTGTGCCAGAGGGAAGGGGAAGAAGATCCCCCCAGTCCATCCCTGGCAGGACAGTGTCAGCAGCGGGGTTGTCCTGCAGCCGGGGGCCGTGCTGGGCTGGGAGATGGAGCAGGAGAGAGGGGGAAAGGGGCACTGACTTCCTCCTTACCTGCCGGAAGTTCCCAGGGTATCTTCCTTTTCCTTGCAGCCTCCTTCTCCATCTGGCCAAGCTTTGAGAATGAGAAATCCTAGTTTTGGGGGTAAACAAGGTGTGAGTGCCTTGGGTTGGGTGTTCCTCCTGCCCAAGTCCATCTCTAGAAGTCACCAGGTGTCTGGTGTCCATAAAACCTCCAATAATCAAGAGTGAATCCCAAAAAAGCCTCTCCCTTTCTAATCTCCTCACTTTGAGGTTCTGCGGTCCCCCTTCTCGGGGCTACTGGGAGTCCTGGGGACTCTCCCACTCTGGGGTCCTGCTTTGGGATGCCCTGGGGGGTCTCTCAGGTCCCACAAGTCCCTTCTCCTTTGATTCTGCTTTGGCTCCCAGGGGCCCCAGGCTCCCCCCACTCCAGGCACTTGGGGCTCACCCCTCTCCTGGCACTTCTTTCATCTCCTGGACTCTGCTCATCCCTAGGCTCCTCCACTCCTCCAGGCTGCCGGGGGACGGCAAACAATGGATACCAAAACCTCTGGCCTTACAAATATTGAAACAACTCCATGAAGGGAGTCCTTGGCGTTCCCAAGGACTGGCAGAACCCTTCTTCAAGATGTCCTGCCTTGGGTCATTTTGGTATGGCAAAACAAGCTGCTGAAGGTTGCTTGATTTGTGCTAACACCAAGGTCTGAAAGACAGGTGTTGGCCAAGGAAAGCTGGAACCTCCCTTGGAATGGAGAATATGACCCCCTTTCCTTGGAATTATTATAATTTTGAAATTAATGGATGGAAAAGGGATTTTCTTTACAAACCCCCAGGGCAGCCAGTCCCAGTGCCTCCTCTGGATAGTGACAGGAGCTGTAGCCGGAACCTTAGGACCAGCAATCTGGAACAGCAGGACAGGCTCACCCGGAGCAGCAAGCAAGAGGCAGCAGAAACTCCAGGGCTCTGCCCAGAGATGTGGGGTGTCCGGGTGTTGGGTTACAGTCTGTCAAGAAGCTCTGAAGCAGAGGCAGAAAACAGCGAGGCTGGGCAGAGAATCGCTCCCCGTGGTTTCTCACCGGTGATGGTTGGTCCCAGGGTCCGGGTTTGTGAAGAGGAAGGAACGGGGTGTTCCCACTCCTGGCACAGCATTCACTGGCTCTGAGCTCTCAAGCAGCAGAGAAGCAAAGAAGCAAGTCAGCAAGCCCAGTCACAGTGCCAAAGGAAAAGAAACAAAAAGGAACAGACCGAACCCACAGAAGCAGCAGGATCCCTGGTCACAGACACCGGCAGTGTGGCCACTCCAACAGCCGGCCTGGAAGGAAAGGGGCTGCCCTGCACCCTGCCCCCAACTCTCTCTGGAAACCCCGGCCTGGCTCCCACTCATTGAGATATTCCCAGAGCAGCAACCACCCTGGACACAAAAAAAAACAACAAACCCCAAAAGCTATATGAGATAAAAAAACATCCCCAAGACACCAAGTTAAAAAGAAACTTGCTAGAGGAGGGAGGCCGTGGGCTGTATGTCCCTTCCAAAGATGCCAGGTGGATTTTACCAGAATGGTCTGAGTGGGAAGGCTTAAATAATTTCTGGTAATAGCATGTCACCTGACAGGGTGGCAAAAGCATTTCCTGAAAAGCAAAACTGCTTCAGCAACTACAGAATCAGTTACTGAAGTATTTTTGGAACAAATAATTCAAAGATATGGGAGCATGGAAGCAATAGACTCAGAGAGTGGAACTAATTTTACAGGAAAAATTCTTCAAGGGGTTATGACTGGTTTAGCAATACAATGGAACCTCCATAACCCCTAGCACCCCCAGAGCTCAGGTCAGGCAGAAAAAAAAAGAGTGAAGAAATAAAGAAACACCTTTTGAAGCTAGAAATAGAAACTAAGATAACATGAGTATGGCTTTTGCCTTTGGCTTTGGCAAGAATAAGAGCCAGACCCAGGGCAGATATTCAATTATCTCCCTTGGAATTGGTGTTTCGAATTCCTTGCCTGGGTAATTCTCCACCTAGTGCAGGGTGGAGATAAGGGATGTATATTTAAAGCAGGCTGTGGCCACAATCCTGTCTCCTGTGAAATCTCTCCCACAGGAAGCTGGGCTGGCACAGACCCTGCCTCGGGACTTTGCTGTTCACAACATCCAACCAGGACATGGGGTCCTGCCTGGGGAGTGCAAAGAAGCCCCACTGGTGGCCAAGTGGCGTGGCCCATGCCAAGTGTCCCTGAGGGCAGAAACAGCCCCAGCACAGCTGAACACGGGGGGACCCCTCCCCCTGGGCTCAAGGTCTCTCCAGCCCCGGAGATTTGCACTTCCCGGCTGCAGCAGGAGGATGGGAGGCCCCACTGAGCCTGCACTGAAGGCAACGCAGCAGCAGCCAGGGCTCCACATCGGGCCAAGCCCCTGGGCCTGCCCACAGCTCCTCTGCTGGAATCGTCTGCCTGGCCACCCTCCTGGGCCATCTCCAGCCACCGGGGCCAATCCTTGCTGCCACTGCTGCAGCTTCAGGGCTTTCTGTGCCTGCACTCGCCACAGCTGCTGGGGAAGGCAACGGGAGAATTCCACTAAATTAGATTACACTATTAGAATATTTTCCTTAATATTTTAAATTGTCAGTTAGGGTTGGGCCAGAGGTTGGAGAATCAATTTGCAGCCTTAGGAGAAGAAGTAGCAGAAGTTTTTAACCTTAGCAATTGTTGGGTCAGGAGGGGCAGGAGGATCTGAAGAGTGGCCATGGGTGGGCAGCCCAGCTGAACCTAAATGGTGGGTCAGCACCCCAAGTGACGTCCACAATGGAACGGGATTTTGGGATGAGGAAGGAAGTCCATGGCAGCTTCATTGTTCTGAAAGAGTCATTTATTGCCTAAAAAGGACAGGAGGCACAGATGCAGGAAAAAGCATTTGTGAATAAACCTCACATTTGGGTTTAGACTGTTGGACCCCTAACTGCCCTCCTGATGATTGTTGCAAATATTGAGGCAGATGGAATGAAATCCAGTCAGATGAGAAATGGGATAGTTCAACATTGAATGGTATTATGTTATCTATTGGTGTAAAAAGGATGATTTTGTGGAAAATTAAACGACTCAAGGGCAGAGAATTACATCACTGGATCAAAGAAGACCCAGGAAGAAAAGATTAAATCAATGGTAATTAAAGTTTGTAAAGACAATTACTAAGAAAATAAAAGAGGAGGGATTGAAAGAAATAACATGAATGTGTCTTTACAAACAGACCGTGTGAATCTGCTTGGGAATAGGGCCATGAACTCAGAGACAAGGAAGTAACAGAAGCTATTAGCTCTAGAGAATGTTACTGATCAACACAGACTGTTGCTCGGGCAAGACCGTGTTAAATTCCTGAACCTAGAGCAAGAGAACAAAGACTTAGTCAAATAATGAACAGGCTTTTCTTTATTTTATATAATGAAAAGGGGGTGCATATTGGGAGGGGGGGAGGGCATAGAGCAGACGATTCGGGAAGTCTGTACCTTCTGATTACCTCAGCAGTAGGCAAAAGGGAGAGGGTAATGCAGCAGGGACCTTAAGATAAAAGGGAGGCTGCATCCTCCAACCATTTGAGAGACCCCACGGGAAATGCCCCATGCCCTCTCCCTTTATTTGAATACAGTTACAGGACTCTTCTGTCTCCATTTTGGACATAAACCTTTGACATCGTGGATTAATTTCACACACCCCCACAGACGCACAAACACACACGCACCCCGCCATTTCCCCCTCATCACCTCCCTCGTCCTGCGCTGCCCACACGAACTCTGAGGGCTGTCGCGGGGAACGGACAGCGGCGGCGGCTCCCGACCTATCCCAGCATGCCCCGCGGCTTCCCGGCACCCCCCACGCCGCCCTCAGCAGCTGCCGCCGCTCCGGTGGGTGCCGAGATCGGGGCGGGGGAGATCTCACCGGAATCGGGATCACCGGAAAGGCCCCGGGATCCGCTGGGCTCCGCCGGAGCCTCCCTGAGCCGCGGTGTCGCCCGCAGGTCCCGGACCCCCCGCGCCGAGCAGAGGAAATGGTGAGGGAACAGCTCCCCCC